>ML677371.1:6087607-6362462 GCA_007922305.1 Dermatemys mawii | reverse complement strand
CCCCCCCAGCGGTTTCCAAGGGGGCAGGATGGGCGCTGCGTTCACATGGGAGGGGGGGCGGCTCTGCTCCGAAGTAACGAAAGGTTTAGAGTGAAGGGAACTTTAGGAACCAGAAAGAGACATTTCTCTCTAATCAGCTTCTCACTTGCAATCAATCACTGCGCTTACTCAGAGGTAGGGTGACCAGATGTCCTGATTTTATAGGGACAGTCCTAATTTTGGAGTCTTTTTCTTATATAAGCTCCTATTACCCCCAACCCCTGACCTGATTTTTCACATTTGCTGCCTGGTCACCCTGTCAGCGGTGCACTGAAATGACTCATGTCGCTCCAGTGGAAAGAGGCAACCGGGATAGGGCTCATCAGCTGAAAGGTGAGCTCCACCGAAATTGCTTAGCAGCTTTTGGTGTGGCTTCAGATGTCATCACTTTGCCCTGGTCTGAGAGAGACTAGGGCAGAAATAATGTTACAAGGCAATTCAGCCGAAACAAGTAGGTTCTCACTGCGGGGGAAAAACTCAGTAAACGAATCAGCAGAGGGTGGTGGTGTAAATGAACCCACATTTATAAGCTCCCTCCACATTAATAAATAACACATCACAGACTTCTGATTAATGACTTGCCTCCCATGCTACAAAAGTATTGGGTTTACTTCCAGGTAGTAGAGCCTTTGGTTGTATACATCACCTGATCCACTGTGGTCTCCAGGGCCCTAATTTAGCCACCTATTTAAGCCTTCGCCACAAGGTGATTTCAGTGGGACTTGAGTACCTTCTTTAAGTTAAGCATATGTTTTAGTGCTTCCTGAATTGTGATTCCTATACATTAATGTTAACTGCAGGGCATTGCCTTTTGCCTCCTTTATACGCTTTTCTAGGGTTTTCATTAAATTTTAAAGTTTTAATATTGCCTTCTCATTTATATTACATGATACTAAAAATAGTTTATAAAGAAACTATTTAAGTAAACCAAGCCCTAGATCAGTGGTCGGCAAACTTTTTGGCCCAAGGGCCACATCTGGGTATAGAAATTATATGGCAAGCCATGAATGCTCACAAAATTAGGGTTGGGGTACAGGCTCTGGCTGGGGGTTTATGCTCTAGGGTGGGGCCAGAAATGGGGAGCTCAAGTTGCAGGAGGGGATTCTGGGTTGGGGCAGAGGGATAGAGTGCAGGGAGCGGGGAGGGTTTCAGCTTGGGGTGCGGCTGGGGATGAGGAGTTTGGGGTGTAGGAGGGTGCTCTGGGCATAATCTGTTTCCATACATACAAAAAGGCCTTAAGGCACTTTGACAGAGAGGATGCTGCACAATAAATACTGGATTATGCTGTTACAGGTATAAACATTTTAGGATCTTTATTATTTATTACAGGTATTTACATGGAATCCATCATGATGATACCTAGAGTCAATACACTGTCCTTAACTTCAGTGGCATTATGCTGATTTACACCAGCTGAGGATCTGGTCTAGCGTTCCTCCCTCCTGTGCAGACATTAAACATGCCCTGCCATGTTTCCTAGGAGTAAAAAGGGTGACCAGACAGCAAATGTGAAAAATCAGGACAGGGAGTAGGAGATAATAGGAGCCTATATAAGAAAAAGACCCAAAAAGCGGGACTGTCCCTATAAAATTGGGACATCTGGTCAGCCTACAAGTAAATGTTTTCCCTGACATTCTTTGACAAAGAGTTTCGTATGCTGCTTGGTTGCCAATGCCACAAAAAGAGCTACATATAAGATGCAAAGTGACTAGAGTCTTGGGTTCTAATATCATGTTAGTGACTCATTATGATGGTATATGACTGAGTATGAGCATTTCCCAATCCCAGAGGATTGGACACATTGATATTATCAGTTATACAACTGCAACAAATCTTGTACACGGTATGTCATGTAAGGTGTCAATGGAAGAGTTATGATTTGCTAAGTCTGATTATCCTGTTTATATGCATGTATCATATTTGTATCTGAAGTTATGAATATTAGCTACATACTAGTATCTTGCACATGTGTATATTCCTGGATAATAGGTTGGGGCCTTCCACAGGTGGGAAAGGAAAATGAAAATTAGGTAGGTGGACATGTACCCTGTGATATGAGTTTCAAAAACAGTCAGTGGAAAAAGGGGTAAACAGTGAGGTGACAGTTTGCAGATGATATAAAATTACTCAAGATAGGTAAATCCAAAGCAGACTGCAAAGAGTTACAAAGAGATATACAAAACTGGGTGACTGGGCAACAAAATGGCAGATGAAATTCAATGTTGAAAAATGCAAAGAAGTGCATGTTAGGAAAACATTACCCCAACTATACATATAAAACGATGGGGTCTACATCAGTTATTACCACTCAAGGAAAAGATCTTGGAGTCGTCATGGCTAGTTTTCTGAAAGTATCTGCTTTATGTGCAGCAGCAGTCAAAAAGCTAACAAACTGGTAGGAACCATTAGGAAAGGGATAGACAATAAAACAGTAAATATTACAAGGCTACCACATTGAAAAAATGCATGCAGTTTGGTTCTACCCATCTCAAAAAGGATATACTAGAATTGGAAAAGGAACAGAGAGGAGCAACTAAAATGATTAGGAGTATGGAACAGCTTCCGTAGGAGGAGAGATTAAAAAGACTGGGACTGTTCAGCTTGGAAAATAGACGACTAAGGGTGTATGGCCCCAGTGGGGGCCAGCTGTGGTCAGTCAATTATGGTGAACTGCAAAGAATGGGGCAGGCAATCCCCAGAAAGCTGGTGGATATTCCAATACTTAGATTTACGAAGCCAGCATAAAACAGCTTCTTTACCTCCTCACTGGTTACTCGAAGTCCAAACACAGTTCCCTTAAAGTGATCCAGTCTCAGGTCTCCATCCAGATACCTAAATCAAATATGATGATTTCTGAAAATCTCATTTCATCATATAAAATAAATCATTCTACCAATCCCAGAGGATCGGACATATTACTTCCCAGGTTATTGAATATTCTAGATCTTACCCAAATACACGCTACAGCCAATTCTTAACTAAACTAAAATTTAAAAAGAGAGAGAGTTAAAAGATTAATATACATACAGACATGAATTTAATTCTTGAAGTTCAGATTCATTGCAGAGATGGTGAGCTTCATAGTCGCAAAGAGTTCCTTTAGAATTTAGTTCATAGGTTACCGTCCAAAGTTCAATATCATTTCAGGGTGTTATAGTTTAGGACTGAGATTTCAGTCCTTATGGCTTAAGCTTCCCCTGTATGAAGCCTCAAGCAAATCTGAGATGATAGAATCAGGATCCAACAGTCTTTTATACAGTGTTCCAGCAGTCACTTGACCACACAGTCCTGGTTAAACAATAGGCTTTTAATGTAACCTTTTGCTTTCTAAACACCACCAGTAATTGGTTACACAAATTAACATAGGGCAATTTATCCATTAGGTGTTCTATCATAAATGTCAAAGAGACATATAGACAATGCAATTATTTAACCCAAGATTCATCTAAATGTTAATATTCCCTTTTGATCTCTGAATTAATAGTTATAGTGACAGACAGGAACTGTCTGTTTACATGCTAGCATTAAAGGTACACACAATTAGTATCACTTGT
This sequence comes from Dermatemys mawii, assembly GCA_007922305.1. NCBI lineage: Eukaryota > Metazoa > Chordata > Testudines > Dermatemydidae > Dermatemys > Dermatemys mawii. Next base: position 6,358,869 of record ML677371.1, on the reverse strand, counting down.
AACTTCTAACAATATAGGTTTGCATTTCAAAGTTCCAATCTACTTAGCATGAATGGCCCTAATTACCATTCACATATCTTTCTAACATGTCTTTAAAGGTCACTTTGGGTTAGTTAGCCTGCAAGCCATTTAACCCTTCCTGGCCATGTGTTACACTTTGTATAAGATTAGTTGCAATTATACAGCAGTGGTAGCAACAATGGTTTGCATGGTTATATTTTAATCAGACAACGTCACAGAGGGGCTGTTACAGAGATCTATAAAATCATGAATGATATGGAGAAAGTGACTAGGGAAGTGTTATTTACCCCTTCACATAGCACAAGAACAAGGTGTCACCAAATGAAACTGATGGGCAGCAGGTTTAAAACAAACATAAGAAGGTATTTCTTTCCGCAATTCACAGTCAACGTGTGGAACTCATTGCCAGGGGATATTGTGAAAGCCAAAAATGTAAGTGGGTTCAAAAAAGAATGATACAAGTTCATGGAGGATCAGTCCATCAATGGCTATTAGCCATGATGCTCAGGGATGCACCCCCATGCTCTGGATGTCCCTAAGCCTCTGACTGCCAGATGCTGGGACTGAACAATAGGGGATGGATTACTCAATGATTGCCCTGTTCTGTTAATTTCCTCTGAAGTGTCTGGTATTGGCCACTGTCAGAAGACAGGATATTAAGGCTAGATAGACCATTAGTCTGATCCAGTATGTTCTTACTTGTTTAGCATGAAGCAGAGGTTGATTGTCTGGGCAGAGAAGCCACCATTTTGAAATGTGTATGGGGTAAGGTTACTACCTTTGAAATGCAAAAAAAATGGCAACTCCCCCATGCCCTAAGGCAAGCCCACTGCAACCAGAACTCCCAACCACAAGGCAACTCATTCCCCTTCAACAGCTACTTATCTCTATACTATAGATACTATAACACACACACACACATATATATATATTTGATAACATTGCATGTCTCCTCCACTCTGGCGTGGCTCAAACCCTCTCTCACACACACACATGTTGGTGGGCAGACAACGGAGGCAAAGCGGGAGGTGCGGGATGGTGACTCAGAAAGGCTCCTAGCTCATATCCTCCAAAAATGCCTGTGGCTGTGTACCACCCAGAACAGAAGCTAGCATGGCAGTATAGCACAATAATAATAATAAATTGTAAAGAAAGATACTTCAATGCTGAGGTTTCCTTGATAAGATATGCCTCCTTAGTACTGCCCTGAGGTTTCTGGCTGGTAACTGGGCTTATTCCTGCACTGCTGGAATCAGGCTGGCTGGCTGGCTTCTACTGGCTATCATCAGGGTGCTGAGTCCTGGCTTTCTGAAAACAGCTCTTCACTGGCCTCCTGTGTTCATCTTCTGATGACTTTTGATGCTTGTCCTTGGAGGAAGGGACACACAACATAGCAGACAACAGGGTCCACAACCTTCTTGGGTTCAGTAGTGGTATAACTCATCAAAATCCTGTCCAGCTCCTCAAAAAATGGATAGGCAACAATTCCATTGCTGGACCTTTGCTTGGCATCCTTGGTTTTAATGTACATTCTCCTGAGTTGCTTGTTCTTTATTCTGCACTGTTCTGCATCCTTCTTGTGCCTGCATCACTGACATCTCCTTAGCAATGTCCATGAAAAAAAAATCTTTATTATGGTGGCTGGCCACAAGAGCTTCCTGCACTGATGCTTCTTCCCAGATGCCAGTGAGATCTAAGGTCCCAACATGGCTCCAAGCAACTGCTTAAGGAGTGCTGTAGGGCTTCTGCAGCAACACAGATTCTCAAATCCGGGAGCAAATAGGAAAATTCTGTCCCCAACCTAGTTTTTATATTGGGGAGGGGACATCTGGTCAACTTGTCACCAGAACAGTGGAGCACATACAGATAGACAGGTCAGTAACAGCCATCTCCAAAGCAATCTTGGATGGCAGTTGGAGGACTGCTAAAGTAGAGCACAGCAGCTTTGTGTGCACATGAACAATAAACCAAAGTAACTCAATTGGCATCAAACTTTAAATTCACTTTGAAAGAAGCCTCCAGAGTTCATGATAAATTCAGAGTTAGTGTGCTATGCTACAATTAATTGTGTTGTGTGCATGCAAGCATTTTCAAACTGGATTAACTCAACTTAATCTGGTTTAACCCTCTCCCCCCATGTAGACAAGCCTTTACATTAATGCAGAGTTAGGGCTGCTTGGTAATATGTTGTCCCCTTGCAGAATGTTGAGTTGAGCAAAACTCAAACGTCTGAAAACTGGGAAATGCATAGTTAAGGTTGCCCATGCTATCTTAACTCGGCCATCTTTCAGCAGTGCCCTATTATGCCCCATTAATACACATACCTTTACTCTGCCAATCTCACAGTTGCTGAAATATATAGGCTCCTCACCTCCTTTAATAACCCACTCATTCCCACCCACAGGATTCCATTTAGCACTATTAAAGGATATTAAGGAGGAAGGGAGAAGGTTGTCCATGTCACCTTTCCTCTGCTCTCTTTGTTCAATGCCTCACTATGCACATAGTGCCAAGAGCCAGTCTGAGTGAGTGCTATAACACTCAGGAGGCTCCAAAATCTTAGCATACCTCACCCATGTCTACACTACAAACTTTGGTCAATGCAAGTTACACCAGCATAAAGCTGCCACTGTTAGCATATTGCTTATCTGAGTGTACACTTGGCTCCTCACATCAGGATTTTGCATACTCACTAGTAGTGCTTGTGTTAACACAAAGTGCAATGCACCATGGGTAAGTATCCCAGTGTGCCACACACCACCCTCCAGCGCAGTGATTTTTGGAGAATTTTCACAACGTGCTGCGGGACATACACAAGTTGTGCCCGGGGGAGGGGGCGGGGGCTGGCAGCACTTTCACAGGGCACTGCTGCTGATCCTTCTTGTACCCCATCTCCTGCATACCCCGTGCAATCTTTTCATAGATGTCCAGGTTTCTATGGCTCACCCATAGCTGTGCCTGTACAGCCTCTTCCCCCCACAGGCCTAGGAGATCCAATGTCTCCTGTCTAATCCAGGCTGGGATGCAGTTAGAGTGTGTAGCTAGCACGGTCAGTTGGACAGCTGCGTGCAGGGAGAACTGCTATGTGTGCTCACCAAGCTGGGCTACGAGGAAAAGGCATTTCAAAAATATACATAGGGATTTTAATGGGGAAGGGTGTGTGGCTTCCAGTCTCTGTCACTTCTGGGCAGTGGAGTTCACAAGTGTGACCAGACTGGTCACTGTTGGGCACTATGGGAGAACAGCTGCTGGAGAACTGTTATGGTCAACTTAGGTTATGCAGTGTTCACACTTACATTGTATCGACCACAGTACATCAGCCATGGCTCGGTGCCACTTGGGGGTGATGGTGTTACTGCGTTGCTGTAACGAGGCACTTACATCAGCAAGACACAAGTTTGTGTGTAGACACAAGCAGGGCTAGGTCGATGCAACATGATGTACATCAACCTAACTTTGTAGTGTAGACCAGGCCTTAGCCAACTCCTTAGAAAGAACAGCATATGTGCAAGTTAAGAACCATTTGACAGCCTTTTACAATTAATTCCCTTATGCTTATTCACAGGATAACATCTCATTTTCATTTAGTCACCATTAAAACATTAGACTCCTGTCATATTCCACCTCACTGCTGACAATATCCTTTATATAAAAAAAGGCCCTATGCTCTGCTCAGACATAACCTATGCTATGCTGCATAGATGTGATGCATATGACATCCTGAAGGTACACACGCATCTCTTCCCTTTCTTTACACAGCAGAGAAAATGCTACATCAGAGAGAGGTCTGAGAAGGGGAAGGTTGAGGGGAGCCTTCTGGCTCAGCCACTGCTGGAGATTCCAGAATCCGACCAGGAGACGTGAGCAGTCACAATGCTGTCTGAGAAGTGTGATACCTGTCTGTTTTCTCAACCCGAGGCTGGAGAATCTCCTTGGAAAAATTTGAGCCATAGAGCAGAGAGAGAGTATAAAATACGGAGGGAGCTGGGTGTGTGTGTGTAAGTATTGATGGTGGCTGCACAGATCTCAAATGGGTGCTTACTGGTGTTTTTCCAAAATTTTCCCAACAGCTGTATGAGGCCTTACTGGAGACCCTAATGGACATGGACAAGCTCATCGTCAGAAGCAAGCTCCCCATAGAGTAGGATACATCAGACCCCACCAGAACAAATGGAAAACCTGCAGGCATATCTTCACTGGTACGCTGATCAATACCCCCATAACACATCTATCAAGATCCACGGGTCCTACACATGCCTATCACAACATGTCACGTACTTCATCAGATAACAACTATGTGGGTGAAACCAGACAATCACTATGATCTCAATGAATTCACACAAAAAACAATAAATGACAAAAACCACCACATCACCTGTGGGCAAATACTTTTCACAACACCATTACTCCATCTTTGTCCTCAGTTACCCCCTCCCAACCCTCCACCCCCTCAAAAAAACCTAACAACCTTGCACAATACCTTCAAAAGGCAATCCTGGGAGCTTTAAATCATTGCACTGTGAGACACTAATACAACCAACCCACTGCTTGCTAACCCTTAATTCTCTACTTCATTTTAAGTGGTCACCTGTCGCATGTGTGAACTCTTTACACTTAACTATTAGTCCCAACTTGGATTTAACTCAAAACAATCAGTTTACCTTCCTCAGACCTGAAGAAGAGCTCGGTGAAGCTTGAAAGCTTGTTCCTTCCACCAACAGAAATTGGTCTAAAAGATATTACCTCACCTTCCTTGTCTCTCTCAAGATCTTTTAGGAGTTTGTTGTATATGATTATATTTTTGGCCTTTTACCCAATCTTTGAAAAGGAAAAATCCACTCAGACTCCAGTGTAAGTTATGCAATCGTTTGTTAATTTTTGTAAGGAATAACTTCTCTCCTCTCCATTGTTAAATAGTTATGTTCTTGCTGCAAGAGTAAGCATACCCATACGTCTATCATCATGTAGAGTAGGACTCTTCCTATTAATATTAACCCACTATAGGAAAAGTTAGTATAGCTTAAAGAAATCTAAAATAAAGTGGTGTATATCCATACAGTATTTTAAAGGCTTAAACTGGTAGTCTTTACTCAGTCGCTGAAATCAGTGGGAAACACTATATGATCTGCCCTAAGTACATTAAAACTGCAGCTCTTTCATGCCATCCTGCATCAGGCAACTTGTTTCTGTTCTCCAAGGATTGCATTTTACTTCTGTGGGTACAGCGACACTGGTATAAAAGACATGTAACACTGCCGTGGCTGGGCCAGATCACCTGACTTGGGCTGCCGGGCTTAAAAGTTGCTGTGTAGACATTCAAGCTTGGAATGGAGCGAGAGCTGTGGGACCCTCCACCCTTTCAGGGTCCCAGAGTTTGGTCTCCATCCTAACCCTGAGTATTTTTTCAGCCCCAGAACCTGAGCCCTGAATGTCTAAGTAGCTAACCCTGGCCAGCCATGTGATATTCGTCCCCCCTCAGCATGTAATGAAATGCTGGAAGGTTTGACTCTACCTGTAAAGTCAGATCTCCCAGATGGTAGTTCAGTGCCCAGTACATTTCAAAGCCAAACGTTTTGCATTTTTACAACGTCCTTGTTACAAAGAGGCTATTTAGATAGTGTTATCCTATTAAGAAGCCAAAACATACAAGACTTTTATCAGAATCCATAACAGACAGCATTAAAATGTGAATTTACTGTGCAAGAATGGCTAGGTGGCCTGAAAATTCAGCCTGTATTAGCAAAGAGCTGATTGGTGAAGGAATAGTTTAGAGAATTTAAATAAAGCTGGCAGAATTCAATTAACTCCATGTGTGACAATATCATTTCGGAGCCCTTGTAAATAATATTTTTAAAAGAATTTTACTCTAAAAAAGACTAATGATGGCACACCCACAATTTTGCATATAAGGTGAGAGGCATTCATTAAAAGCAACAGCTCTAAGTGAGATTAAAACAAGGCAGCAATTTAAAAGAAAGGCTCGGGGGAGGGGAGGAAGAGAGAGAAAAAGGATTGATGCTTTTTCAAAATAGAAATTCCACCTAACTTGCACTTCTCTCCAATAAAGTTATTTTGCGCACATCCTAGCCAATGTACTGCCCAAAACCTGGCAAGAACACTGGACCAGATTGTTCCTTTCTAGGTTAAAAGCTGTAGGAAGGAACATTTTACTGGGAAATTCAGCAAGGGATTCCCCACTGAGATTACCCCAACATGTCTCATCAGGAGGGTGAGGTTTGCCTCCCACAGAAAAGCTATTCCCACACCCTGGGGATCCATGGGGTTAGATGGGGGCGGGGCCAAGCTGTTTGGGGAGGCACAGCCTTCCCTACCCGGCCCTCCATACAATTTTGAACCCTGATGTGGCCCTCGGGCCAGAAAGTTTGCCCACTCCTGGGCTATAGGTTTTGAGGTGGGTGGGGAATGGGAGTTTTGTGAATGGCATTTCCAAAATGTGTTTGCTTTTAATAAAAAAAAGCAGTTGACGCCTCCAATCAAAATGAAACATTTTGTTCAACCTGAAGCTATGGGGTAAGTTTTTTTTTCCCCGCAATATTTTGTTTCACTGAGAAAACAAAAACATTTTCATTTTGGATTGATCTGAAACAAAAACATTTTTTAGCAAATTGGAAAAAAATTCCAGCACTAGTGAGGGGATCCACTGGGCTTCCTCTTCTCCTCACACTCAAAACTTCACACATGGGAACTTCTGCAGGAGGCAATGATCCAGGCCTTTATTGGGAACATTTGGTGCACAATTGTTAATTATTAACAAAGTTTAAGCAATTCCCAGAAAAAAAACCTGAACTGTGGTAGTAACAATTACAGGCCACCGAGAGGCAGCAAGCAACCGAAAGATACAGTGGGAATTAAATACACTTTCTCAGAACTAAGCAAACAGGAATTGTGCTCATTCTTTATTTAACAGCTTGTGCCCAAGAGAAGCTGGAAAAAGCCCTGTCCAGGTAAAATAATGTTACTGAATCTGCTTTTAGTCTAAGGGCTAAATCCTCCAGCAATGCAATGGGAATTTTAACTGAGCAACGATTATAGGATTTGTCCCTACAAGAAGTTTTCTTACTTTCAGCAAAAATACTGTTGCCCCTTTTTGAGCCAAGAGGCTAGTCAGTTTGGGGCCTTGTCTGTGATCTAGTAGGGATAGAAATAGGTTGTAGTTATGTATTTCTTTGATGCAATTTTATTTAGTTACAAAGAATGTTCAGTCTTGTGTCTAAACACAGAAGGAATCAGGTAGCAGGTAACAGCTTCTTTTGCTCACCGCCACCAAAAGCACTAATTTCAGCCTAAGCCCCTGACCCAAAAAATTCCCTCCACCTCCAGTTTCTTGCAGGATTAGCCACACACTTTCAGCTGCTAGACTGTCTCTCTCACTCCCTCTGTTCTTGCTGACTTCAGTTTCCTTGAGATCTCTTCCCCCCACTTGAAACAATACTCTGCCAAAAGCTCCTGGACAGGTTCACACACACCTTGCATCTTAAGTGGGGCTTATGCTTACTATTATGTAAACAGAAGGGTTTGTTCATGCCTACCAATCTCAAGGCAGTTTTAACTCAATCCATAAGAAATTTTCACACAGCTCACAGCACCACAAACTCAGAGTTGTACAAATCATGGTCAGCCATTAGAGAAGGCGTTTTTTAGCAATCTGAGACTCAGCAAGATACCTACAAACAAATCGTAGAAAAATCAATGGATTAAAATAGCATTCAACACTTAAAACGGAACCAAAGTACAGAGAGTTCTGTAGTAAAAGGCTGGTTTCCAAAGCCCTAAAGAACTCTGATAACCAAGATTCTTACATTCATTTTAAGCTATTCTGTTTACATATTGTGTTGTGTTAAAGGCAGGACTTGTTCTGTTTTTACTATTTTTGTTACTCATGTGTAAGAAATAGACTCCAGAGCCGATTTTCCAAGGTACAGATACCAGTGAAGCACTAAGTAATTTAGAAGGAGTTAGGTGCCTAACTGGTGTTTGTGCCTTTGAAAAATCCTCTTTTCGATCAATACTTTAGCAAACTAAAATGACTTGATATTAAACATTTTGTAGGGCAGAAGGACTTGAAGCTGTCTGTGCTATGCCCTGGGCCATAATCCTGTCCATTTCTCTGGAATGTAAGGAAAGAACACTAGCAACTTTGTAGCTGTGTTTGAGATGTTAAGGTGAGGCCTGTGAGTTCTGTTCTGAGGTTGTTGCTCTGCAAATCTAAGCCAGCAGAGTGTTCTTCCCAGCCTGATGGGAACATGTTTTTAATCAACTTTCAGACAGGGCAACTGGAAAAATGGCCCAGATATCATCAGCTTGACATTTGCTTACACCAGACTTTAAGAGACAAAGGTTGCTAAAACTGAACAGGGCCTTCTGTTTCCCATGCTATTCCAATTTGTGAAGCCTAAAAACCCCAAACATAAGTGCAAACGATATTACCGTTACCAGAAAGGACACCCCAAACTCACAAAACCCAGGAAATGCACAGTTAATGGTGCCTCATCACATAAAATGCAGGGGGTAGGGGGATAAGGGGAGAATTAGGAGGTGCAGAGTTAAGGCAACATTTCTTGCACAATGCAGCCACACAACGTTAACAATCATCTTTGAATTCTGTTCTAAGAAATCCCCTCAGAGAAAGTATAGTACCTTACACCTTCCGCAGCATATTGGTGAAGTTGCCAGCCATCAGTACTCCCCAGATGAATGGTGCTGCACAGAGCACAAAGAAAGATCTGTTAGACTGTAAGATTAGGGCTACACTAGGGTATACACTATGTATACCCTAGGCTACACTAGGGTGTACACTATGGGTATACACTGGGTATACTATGGGTATATAGTGTATACACTAGGGTATACACTATGTATACACTATGGGTATACTATGGGTATATAGTGTATACACTAGGGTATACACTATGTATACCCTAGGCTACACTAGGGTATACACTATGCTATAGTGTATAGTGTATAGTGTATACTATACACTGGGTATACTATGGGTATATAGTGTATACACTATGTATACACTATGGGTCTACTATGGGTATATAGTGTATACACTATGTATACACTATGGGTCTACTATGGGTATATAGTGTATACACTAGGGTATACACTATGTATACCCTAGGCTACACTAGGGTATACACTATGCTATTCATGTAGCTGAAGTATCTTAGTTTGACTTACCTGGCCGTCCCCACAGTGGTGGGTCGACTGGGGCCGTTCCCCCGCCAACTCCGCTTACTCCTCCTGCTGAGGTGGAGTACAGGCATCAATTTGGGGATCGATTTATCGTGTCTGTATGAGACTCGATAAAATCGATCCCTGATACAGCGAGGGCTACCAGAGGGTAGTGTAGCCATACTCTAGGACTGCTGATCTGGAGTTCTGGTGGGCACAGAGAAAATGGCAGGTTTCACTGGGGGTGAGGAGGTAAAGTGCTGTCATATTCCCAATACTGTTATCATCCCCAGTGGGCAGAGGTAAGGTCGCACTGCTGTGTTCTGCAAGAAGTGGAACAACTTTTTCAATACATTTCAAACGACACTTATTTTCATGAGCCATTTCAAAATGTAATTAAAACAATAACAATCTTTTAAGGTTGTAATGTGGAACACTCAGAAAGAGAATTGGTAAAAAAAAAAAAAAAAAAAAGAAGAAGAAGCAGCCAACGGAACAGTTTTCCACAAGAAATGCAGTTTTGTCAAAACCTGAAACACTTGGTACAAAAATGTCCATGCTGATGAAATTTTCAAAGGGAAAAGATCAAAACAAAGCATTATGACTTTCTAGTTTCATTTTGAATCTCTGATGCCTCTGCTTTATATACCATAGGCAGTGGCCTACTATACTGCTTTCTGTCGCTGGGAATATAGCTTACCCTCCAGAAAGCACAAAGTGCGCAACCCTCTAGTGATATGAAATAAATCAGGCAGTTAACAACTGAGAAAGATATTTTACTTACGTAAGCTACAGTGACATTAGAAAATGTTTCAATCCGTATCTCAAAGTGCTTGCAATTCCCATTTCAAGGCAGATGAGACAATGATATTCAGCAAAGAAAACATCTGTGTCCAGTGTGTTTTATGAAATGAAAGTTCCCATTTGCTCATGCCAGCTCTTGTTTACTAGACTGATCTTTAAACTTCTGGAATTTCATATCCACCTGGTTGAATTGACACACTGGAGGATGAAACTGACCACAGAGGGCAGAACTGACTAAGTTCATCTCTCGCTCTAAAATGATGGGTGAGTCACCCCCCAAATCTGTCTGTCTATATTTGGTATTTAGCCAGCAGACACTTGTGTTCCATATTTACATAGCTGTATATGCTACAGCTGAACCATCCATATAACATGCCACGTTGTCAGACACTTGAAGTACAGCTCAGCTAAGTGAGAGAGAGAAAGTCCGTAGCACAGTTAGGGCTGCACTGATTCCTCATGACTTTTACTTCATCTTCTCATTCTTAGGTTTCTATTTTTCTCTCTTTCTTTCTCTTTCTCTCTTTCTTCCTTCCTTTCTTCCTTTCCTCTGTGTGTGTGTGTGTGTGTGTGTATGTGTATACACACACCTGGGGCTAAGACAGTAATGCTACCTGTCAGTGAGAGAATATAAGATACTGTAGGCATTACCTTTTGGATAGTTTCTTCTGATTACAACTACGTAGTATATACCTCTATGATTGTAGTAGGTGGGTTGGATTACCACCAGGGCCATATATTTTGGCAGTATTCATAGATGTTCAGCCAGGGTGGGTACTTCTGTTATGGGCTCTCTCTGGAAGGAGTCCACATAGCAATAAAAAAAAATCTTAACTGGGAAACTTTCCTACTTAATAATTCTTTCTTCAAGGTCTTCTATGACAGTCTAGTCTCCTTCTCTTTTTGATTATTCTGTCAAGTACATAATTAAAATTCAGAATGTTCAGCATTTCAGAATTCAAGACTCATTATAGCTATTATTAATAATTATTTGTATTCTAATAGTCACCGTAAGCTAGGGTGATCGGACACAAACATGAAAAATTGGGACAGGGATGCGGGGTGGGGGATAACAGGAGACTATATAAGAAAAAGTCCCAAACATCGGGACTGTCCCTATACAATCGGGACATCTGGTCACCCTACCATAAGCCCCCAACTGAAACCAGGGCCCCCTTGTGCTAGGTGCTTTACGAATACGTGGTGAGACACAGACCTTGTCTTAAAGAATTTAGAATCAGAAGAGACAAGACAGAAAGTATATTGTGCTCATTTGACAGATGGGGGAAAATAGAAGGGACATTAAATGACTTACCCCAGGCCATATAGGCAATTCCATGTCAGAGGCAGGAATTTAATACAGGTCTATGGATTGGAATCCTAATTGAATGCCTGTACCACATAAAGATCCTCTCTCTCAAGAAGATATGCTGTGGAGTCCTATTGATATTTGAAGGCTTTACCATAGATTTAGTAGTTCCAGTTAAACCCTGGAACAAGCTATTCCTTAGCTATAATGTATAGGAAGTATTACCACTGCCGCTCTGAAAGATTCAAGTGAATTAGGTGAGCTGGCAATTTCCCAATATTGCTGGATAATTTCATTGAAATATTTTGTTGTGCCACTCTCTCCGCTGAAAGGGAAGAATTATATACAAGTATCTGGACTGCCTAGATACTTAGTCTAAGTTCAGTGACTAAGAATTTAAATTCCACATGAAGGATGTTGTTTTCCACAAAATGATACATTGGAATATAACCAGGAGGCAACATTAATGAAAAACGCCTTTAATCAGGGACATTAACATAAAGATGTTTGTCTAGATTAGAAACCTCTTCCTATGCAATCACCATTAAAAAGAGATAATGATACTGAATGTAATTTGTTTTTCGTTTTGAAAAATTGTTTTAAAAAAGAATACTAAAAGTATTTCTTGCAGGGAATTATTGTATTTCATTAAAAGTTATCTTTGGTTTCAGTAATTTCATTCATTCCACTGTTCAAATTTTAACTTAGATAAACTGTTCTACTAACATTTCAACTGAAGATATAGATAGGCTACTTTCCAACATCACTACTGTTTAATTATAGCTTGTGGTACAAAGAAAGATTAAAACAGTCTAAAAAAGTCTTAGTCATCAGTAACTTTCTGGGGAGATTATAGGAAGCAAGATTATAGGAAGCAAGATTAATTCCTAAGTAAAAAATCCATTTCTATGTTACTTTAGCGTCTGGGAGAGAACCAAGTTAGAAAGGAGAGTCTAACCATTCTGTTTAAGTGGTAATGGTATTATTCTATGCGGTGATTCAGCCAAGCACTTAAGTAGGTACTTAACTTTAAGCATTAGCTGAATTCATGTTAATGGCCCATAAGCACATGCTTATGTGCTATGCTAAACCAAAGCCTTTAAGTTCTGGTCTAACAGAGGTGCATGTTTCTTTGATACTGTGCCTGGGATGGATTTCATTGGAACTATGTCAATTAACACCAGCTGAGGTTCTGGCCCATATATTCTTCATAGGGCTTACTGGAATTAATGCTCTGTTTTTCCTGCTTATAGTTGTCTCTTCTTTAAGGCTGCATTCCTTTTTGTAACTGACAAAACAGGATTTATCCTTAAAATACCTGGCTTTCCTAGATCATACATCTGTTTCAGTGTTATTTGCTATTAGATGCTAAATCCATTGGACTGTTATTGAGTTACTATAGTTAATGACCAGGCTTTCATTTGATGTTGGTTATTCTCAAATTCTATTCAGGTGAGATTACTTTCAGCATTAGTTCTGCAGATAAAAAGCATTATCTGCTTTTTCTGATATAATCCTCGCTTCTTAGCCTAGAAAGATTCATTTATTGCCTCCTGATAATAAAGAAATGTCAAAGGTTTTGAAGCATTGACATTTTGTTTCAGTTTGATATGTGAGATCAGTTAGACAGCTGCCTGAAGGCAAGCTACAAGATTACTCATCTGATTGTGTTGCTGTGATATGGTTTTGTTGCATACAATTACTATGACTCACGCTTCTCCCTCTGTTATCAAGATCCATAGAGATGTGTTTTGCCCAAGTTGCCATGGCTATAATGGACTCTAAAGGGCCATTGTTAAGAACCCAGGGATACATTGCAGTTCTTTTAGATAAACATTTAATTACTAATATTAAATAAAATACAGTATTTAACATCTATTTGATGCTGAACAAACTATCATTAAATCCTTCGGTGCAGGAAATTTGGGTAACAGTGATTTTCAACCCGGGGCCATTCTTAGGAAAGGGATCTTGATAGCTGCATTTCAACCCTGAACACACATCTTCTGGGTAGCAACTGCAGTGCTTGGTTACACAAAGAAGTGGCTTTAGGACAGTATTAAGGACCACCAGATGAAAAATAAACTTATTTTGAGGCAATGGATTCAGATGCCTATATCGTGAATATGGTCATATCTTCCCCGGGGGCAGGACTCCAGCTGCTGTCATCTCTAAAAGGCACTAGACAGTTCCTCTTTCTCCTGAAATATATTTGCTGCACTCTTTCCAGCTGTTGTGTTGTTTATATATTTGATTGTGACTGAATTTCCACCAAACAAAGAAAGGCATGAAGCAGCTGCTCACAGTATCCAGACTGGCTGTTTTTTTGTTTAGTTGGTCAAAATTGCCACCAAGAGCACCTTGGGCTTAAGCCAGCAGCTGTGTGGTCTGCCTAAAGCCCTCCTGGGCCATAGCTGGAGAGCTCCTTGGATAACACATTTCTCTCCTTTCTCTAAATAGATACTAGAGAGGCTGAATATCCATGGAAGTCAGTTTAATTTCATCTGAAAGTAAACAGGAGGGATCATTTTTCTGAGCATGACAAAAACAGCAGCTTCACATGTCTGTAATCCCTTGTTTAAGAAGATTACAAAGACATGTTCCAGCAAGAAAATACTAAGATTTAGTTGACAGTGTTACTGCTTTTGCTCCTGATCCGTGAGCTGGGAAAGCCAGCCAATTCAATTCAAAAGCTAATGTCTCCCTCAGAGGAAGCTTGTCTTCCAAGTGTTTCCGATTGCAACTTGGCGCTCAACAGGTTTTAACAGCAGCAAAACCAAAATATCTCACAAAACATTCAAAGAACACAACGGTTCCGCTTTGCTACAGCAAAACTTCGGTCATTATCTGGTGTGTGGGAGGATAGGGCTCTTTCTTTTCCTGAGTAAATCTGCTCCCCAGCCTCAGTTCTTCTATTATTTAAAGAATATTTAACTTGGGTGTTATAAAGCTGTGATGGGGGAGACACACTTCCTGTCAGTTGCTGTGAACCTGCACATTCTCTCTCGGTTACTGGTGCTCCCCGTTGGCTCTTAACCTGGTCAGATGGGTTTTCAGTGGCCTAGCCCTCCACTCAAGTCACACACAGTCAATATGTGAATGAACAAACCCTTTCTTGGGTAACACAGTCCAACGAATGGTTGGCTCTCTTCATGGTCTTCAGCCCCATCTTTGGGCCTGTTCACATTCTAGTCCCTTTCTTGGGCCTTTTAGTACCAAGTCTTATCCCCTTCTGGGGCCTTAAGTCACTTCCCCTGTGGCTAATGGGGTGACCAGGGCCTGCCCACTACTCTCAATCCCAACCCAGGAACCCTATAAAAAGCAGCCACATACTATTTCCTTTAACTCCTTTGCTGCTGCTATTCCCTGGGCTGCTTTCCATGTAATCCTTTCCTTTCCATCCTTACCTCAGGGTTCTCTGTCTGCTCCCTACTTGAGCAGGATGTCTCTCAGGTCTCCTCACCTGGAGAGTCTCCTGGGCTTCCTCACCCTTCTGTCCCAGCCCACAACTCATCTGCTCAGCTCCTGCAACTCCTTTTATCTGAGCCTGCTGATTGGCTGCTTTTCTGCAGCCCCTCTGCGTGCCTGGAGGATCCACCTCACTGTTCCTTTTTAGGTAGGGTTTGATAGGATCATGAGGCCTCCAGCAGGAGGCCCTCAAAGGGCCTGGTAGACCCTGTCACAAGAGTCCAAAGAAGGGTCTAAGCCAAATGCAGAAGCAATGTGCTCATGCACATTCCATGCAATTTTTAAGCTGAAAATAAAGTTTCCAAGTTCAATTTAGAGCTGGCAGCCACAAAGAACAGGTTTTTGCATGTTCAGTTTCACTAGTTGTGGAAGAAGTGAAAAGGAAAAAGCTGAGACATAATAACGAGCCTAAAGGAAGCTGGAACTTCAAAATAAACTTCTCCTTTCATGGGCTACTTGAAAGACTAAAGGAGAAACTTTAGAAATTCCACAAGTCTGTAAATACACCTAGATGATGTCACCAATGCAAACTATATCTCTACAAGACACTTTTGGAGTACTAGATGTAATTTAGCCTAGTCATTTATTTGAATTAATTTAATTAATTTGGAAGGTAGGATGTGAAATCTGGGTATGGGATTGACCACAATAGAAGAGATTACGATGGTGAGACACTGAAGAAAACAGATGATAAGATTCCAAAGAAAATAATGCAAACACAACCAAGGTCAGTCCAACCTAGAGGATGACCACCAACTAGCTGGTGGGTTATCGTATGCACAAACATAATGAGTCTGGGCTTACCAGAAGAACAAGCCATAGACAGGAATGAATAGCGACACTGTACAGTTTCCTGTGTCTGCAAAGATGCTCTGGGAGACACAGGAACATGTCTGGGAAAGCAGCAATTCATTTAGGCTGATAAGATTTTTTTACAAATCTTGTATACACACAATGTTTTCCACATGCTACATCTTATATCTCCCAGCTTCCATTCAGCCTGTAGTGTTTTATATTAGATATATTATAATACACTTATTTAATTATTTTTTCCCTTAACTGGGCCTAGATTCATCAGACCAGGTGACTAAGTCTGGAGAGCTGTAAGCAAGGGGGCTGGCAGATTTTCTGCTACTGTGTGAGCCTCCTTGGTATTTGAGGCCAGATTTTTAAAGGTATTTAGGGACCTCATGGGATTTTCAAAAAATGCCTAGATGTTGTGACTAGTGGCAGTTAGGTGCCTAGGTACTTTAGGTACCAAAATATCTTTACAAATCTTCACCCTGCGGCCTAATTCTATTCTATTCTATTGAAGGCAAAACTGCTATCGTTTACCTCTGGAACAGGATTGGTTTCTTGGAGAGGAGTCCTTTCTCATTAGCTGAATCCATTGCCCTGGTCTTGGCATAGTCAGCGGATATGAACAGAAAAATTAACTCCCTGGCTTCTGAATCCATTGTAAAGCTCTTGGACTTTATTAAATGTGATTATTGCAGCAGCCCCAAAGGTAATAATTGTTTATAATATTAAAACAAACACTTTATCCAGTAAGTAAATTTGGAATATCTTATGGAGCAAGGCTCTGGCTCACCAAGGTACATGAGCACATACCTGACTTAAAGAATGTGCATAGCCCCATTTGATACAAGTTAAAACACAGAGATTACGCATGTGCTTATAGTTAGGTTCATGCTTAAGTCCATTGCTGAACCAGGGCCAGAGTTTACCAAGAAGGAAAATATACATACAAGTCACATCAGTGTAAGAGCGTTTCTTGCTCATTCTCCCTGCTATATGACTGGAAGTAAGACACAACTAGAGGTGGTCAGGAATTTTTCCAGTGAAATGTTTTTCCTTGGACAATGTGGATTCATCAAATCTGAAATGTTTTATAGAAACGTTTTGGATTCAGCTACCTTCCATGAAAAAGACGTAGGATTCTGATGGAACGGAACTGCAAATTCCTTCAAAACGTTGGACTTTCCTGCAGAACTGATATTTCATGTCTCAACTACTTTTAGATGTAAATCAGCTGTAGTTTAGCTGTAAATGAATATTTCGACTCTAATTTCATAAGCACATCTGTCAATTTGACAACAAAGTCAGATTTATTACATATATTAGCTATAGGTATGTGTACCTGTAGCGAAACAGCAATTCTTTTCCTCATTTCCTTTCCTTTCCTGGTAGCATAAGGGAAGGGCTGAATTTTATATTAATAATTGGAGCTGTTTTCGCTCATGTGAGTCTGTCCCATTGTTGCTGACAGATGAGAAGTATAGTAGAGGCTTTATAAAAGCCTAAGTAGTATGATATTATGTAGTCTGCTGCAGTGTACAAAGGAGTCTTACAAATTGAAACAATGTCCTATTATGAGTGCTGAGATTTTCAAAAGCACAGTTTACCCCATAGAGGATGATAAAGTATATATAGACAAAATATTTTCAATATTAATGAAATGGCTTACAGTAAATTTACTGAATGCCGGACTTAAACCATAAACAGCTCACACGAGCATTAAGAGATAAAATGTCTTCACAGAGATAAGGCTACTGCTGGGCCTGCTCCTGGGAGTCACACATGTTCAGCACCTCTCGGGAGTAAATATTTGGGCCAGATTCTGGTCAGCCCCTATGCAGAAGCACAAGGCCCACTAAGGAAAGGCAAGATTCCCCATCATCTCTTGGGTTGGCAAGAATTTCAACAGGGCATATGTATGCCTCCTTTCAGTGCTCCCAATTGCTGTGATTGGTACCTAAGCAAGGGAAAAAGCCAAGGGTCACATGAGATGGACTCTGGCTCCACCCCACTCCCCTTTACCAGCCAAGTGGGGTGAATTCAGAGCAGGGGAATATGCTACATCCTTTTTCAGAATCAGTTCCGTGAGCCTATATGGTCTTCTGAAAACATCCACTCAATGTGCAGCAGCAGTCAAAAAGCAAACAGAATGTTGGGAATCATTAAGAAAGGGATAGATAATAAGACAGAAAATATCTTATTACTTCTAAATAAATCCATGGTACGTCCACACCTTGAAGACTGCATACACATGTGGTCACCCATTTCAAAAAAGATACACAAGGTTCAGAAAAGCGCAGCAAAAGTGATTAAGGGTATGGAACGGCTTCTGTATGAGGAGAGATTAATGAAACTGGGACTTTTCAGCTTGGAAAAGAGACGACTAAGAGGGGATATGACTGGTGTGGAGAAAGTAAATAAGGAAGTGTTAATTGCTTCCTCTTATAAGAAAAGAACTAGGTGCCACCAAATGAAATGAAGAGGCAGCAGGTTTAAAATAAACAAAAGGAAATATTTTTTCACACAACGCAAAGTCAACCTGTGGAACTCCTTGCCAGAAGATGTTGTGAAGGCCAAGACTATAACGGGATTCAAAAAATAACTAGATAAATTCATGGAGGCTAGGTCCTTCAATGGCTATTAGCCAGGGTGAGCAGGGATAGCGTCCCTAGCCTGTTGGCCAGAAGCTGAGAGTGGGTGTCAGGCAGGGCCAGCTCCAGGCACCAGCGCTCCAAGCGTGTGTCTGGGGCTGCAAGCCATGGAGGGCGGCCTGATGTTCTCTGTCAGGGCAAAAGTCAGGCTGTCTTCGGAGGCATTTCAGCGAGAGGTCGCAGCTGTTGCAGATTCAGCGGCATTTCGGCGGCGTGGATGATGAGGCTGCATACCCGTGGACCTCCCGCAGACACGCTGCTGAATCCATGGCAGCTGTGGACCTACCACAGGCATGCCGCGGAACTTCTGCTCTTCATTGGGGGTGGGAAACCTTAGAGCTACCACTGGTGACAGAGGATGGATCACTTGATTATAACCTGTCTGTTCATTCCCTTTGGGGCACCTGCCACTGTCAAGGGACAGGATACCGGGTATGATAGACCTTTGGTCTGACCCAGTATGGCCTTTCTTATGTTCATTTGGTAAAAGCTTGGATCTCCATTGTTACAGTAAGTGGCAGATGATAGGTGCATAATTAATATATTTTTAATTAAACAGCAACATCTCTCTCTATACTTTACTTCAGTAATACGCTTGATTTACAGATGCTTCAGGTTTTTGATTAATTTTGAATGTGTGGGTAAAAACAAAAGTATTTAAGGACTTAGCTTCCAATGGAAAATGAATGCTAGGAAAGTAGGAGTTGCACTACAAGACCAAACAGACCCAGGGTCCATCTAGTCAGTGTTCTGTTTCTGAGCGTGGCCAGCACCAGATGCTTTAGAGAAGATTTTGGAGGTAGTTATGGAATAACTGACTCATACAAATATCTTATGTGTAGTGCCAAGATGATTATGGAAGCAATTAAATAATCAAAATGATCAATTACTTCCTGGTAAACCAAGGGGAGCTGGGAACATTAGTTACACTGGAAAAAATCATGGAAACAAAGAATGTAGCTGAAGATTACCCCTTCATTCAAGAATACCTTTCTGCAGTTTGCATATTTAAGGGGCTAACTTATTTATTTTTATTTATCTAATGTCTAATGTGTAGCCATAGGCACACAAATATTATGCAGGACATGAATTAGGCAGAAGGAGAGTTAATGGAATAGATCGATACAAAGGAAGATCACTGAAAACCAGCATTCTTGGTAAAACTGTAACTGAGCCTTTCCAGAGGTCCACCATTAATCTAGACCAACGGTTTTCAAACTTTTCTTCTCCGTGAACCACTTGAAAATTGCCGAGGATCTCGGTGGAGCACCTAATGATCTTTCCAGATGCTTGCACTGTTAGCTAACTCTTGTAAAGCACTTTGCATAAAAGTGCTATATTAAAAAAACAATAATAATAAAAAACGTTTTTTGTTCTACAAATAAAGGCACACAACTCATTTCAATATCAGTAATCTTACCTTTCTAATGCAATGGATGTGTTCTCTCTCGCCTGCTGTGGCAGCCTCCGGGCCGGGAAAGGGGTGTCTCTCCCTCTCGCCCCCCACTGCAGCAACCCCCAAACAGGGGCTGGGAAGGAGGGGGATCTCTCCCTCACCACAACAGCCACAGAGTTGAGGCTGGGAAGAAGGGCCATCTCTTCTTGGCAGTCAGATCCCTGGAGCTGGGGAAAGTCACCTCTTTCTCTGGCTACCGCAGCCCTTTAAGTCCCGAGTTTCCCCCACCCACTGGTCTCACCCCACTGCCCCCTTTCCACCTACTCCCTATTCCCCCCAAAGGCCACCACCTCACCTTACATATGCATCTTCTTCAGGATCCAGGCACCCAATTAGAGGAGACACGCCTGCACAGCTTCGCTAATTAGGTGGGTGGCTCTTCAGTCTCTCGTTTGCAACCACCCCGGTGTGCACCTCAGAGGGCACTGTCTGCGGACCACCTGAATGGAGCTCACAGACCACTGATGGTCCACGGACCACAGCTTGTGAAACTGATTTAGACTATTAAAATTGGCTGAAAATAGCAGAGTGCTGGGGAAAAGTAGACCCTCCTCCTATACTTACACGTGAAACAGTCAGTGAGAAAAAGCTTCATCAACTTAAATCTTCGAGCCCAACTTGTAATGAGTGATGCACACAGATATTTGGTAACAAAGGCTGCAGGCCCAGCAAAGCAGCTTCAAAGTTAGTTAGTTAGGTGAGAGAGGTTACCCAGTGCTGTTACCTCCACCCCACCCCCTTTAACTGCCTTGCCCTGTGTGCTTTACCAAGGCAGGGCTCTGAGGTATGAGATCTTTGATGGGAGGTTTAAATGAAGGCGGACTGAACTGGTTGGTCAAGATTTTTCAAAAATAGGGGCCTATAGATAGGCTGGTCAAACCCATATTTAGGTGCCTAAATACGTGATCTGATTTCCAGAAGTGCCGAACACCCTGCAGCCATTCTTTTTAAAAATTGTCCCATTGTTTTAATATAGAGCTGTATGTGTACATGGTGGGGAGCAGTAAACTGGGCCAAACTAGCTCTGCAATGGTGATCTGCAGCATGACTTCTATGGCTCAAAAAAGCAGGCAATTTGGGCCCAGCTTTTAAGAAGTATTTAGGTCTTGCACCACTCAGTGTTGCAAGGCCTAAGTGCTTGCACTACGTGTATGAGGTGAATTGAAAAATGCTATTTCTTTTATCATTTTTACAGTGCAAATACTTGTAATCAGAATAATAATATAAAATGATCACTGTACATGTATTCTGAGTTGTACTAGAAATCAATATATTTGAAAATATAGAAAAACATCCAAAATATTTAATACATTTCAGTTGGTCTTCTATTAAGAGTGCAAATAATCAGTTAATTTTTTGGAGTTAATCACGAGTTAACTGAGATTAATTGACACTTCCACATTATATATTTATAGTTTAAAATAAACTACAGAAAGCCTTTCTGCATCAATACAATGTTTTATTGTCAGCCTGAGGCCAAACACCAGCTGACCCCCTTCCCCATTTATTGTCCCTCTTTCTCATTAACTTCTCTTCATGCTTTATTATTTTATTTTTTAAAAAGCAAGATTTTTTTTGTGGCAGGCACTGAGACTACGTTTGGGTTTGGGCAGCACCTAGCATGCCATGACAACAGGCAACAAAGAATAATGGGTGGGCTTTTTCAATAGCATCTGGGTGGTTTCTTGGCACAAAGCTCATTGACTTGCAATGGGATTTGCGCTGCTACATCACTTCAGAACCTTTGCAAATTCCATCCAACATTGGACAACCCCAAGAGTGAAAGGTTGGTCCCATTGAACTAAGTGAAGGCTGGCTTTCACCTCAAGTCCATTCCCTTTCCATTCTCGTAGTAGATTTCTGCAACTCAGTCAATCTACTATTCTGAAAATATCGTCTGGTCTCATTCCCCTTAAGGTACAATGCCCACAGGCAAAGAAGAATATTTTCTGATCCAGAAAGAGTGCCTCCTGAGTTACAGAATGTATCTTTGTGTTCACTTCGCTGTTCACTTAGATCACAATCATCTTATAACACAAACTCAAAAAATGTTCATCTTTGAAGCCCACCTGGTCCAAAATTCCTGGCAACTGAAGCAGCTGATTGTTATTGTTTTACTGATTAGTTTCCCAGAACAGAGATTAAACCCAGATGAGCACTTCATGTTAGAATTGGTCAGAGAAATTTTGATGAAGTCATATTTAATGGAACTGCTTGTTCTGATGAAGACTGATGTGTTTCAATTTTACCAGAATTTCATTTTGGAAGAAAACTGGAAAAAAAAAAGTCTGACAATGTTGAAACATCCCATTTTAACACTTTCTGAATGAAACATTTCAAATTTTTCACCTTTTTGTTTTTATTTTATAGGCTATTATGTATTAGAATAATCTATGACATTTAAGAAGTTGAAGTCAAAATTGAAACACTTCACTCAACTCAAAATAATTCCCCTCCCAGAATTTTCCTCCCTGGAGAATTTCAAAATGTTTGAATTTTTGTTCCTATCTGGAATAAAACCAGATGTCAAAATCCTTTGCAAAATGGGACTTCCATCCTCTGCACAACTGTGTTCCTCATCCTTTCAAACAGGCATCTGTCATCCTGCAAACTGAAAGCTGATGGAGACAAAATGCCATGCCTTATTGCCACTCTATTTCTGGCAGTTTTTCCAGCTTAAGGAATTCAGGGAAGCCTGTCTTAAGCAACCACCCAAGCGACTTACAAATATCTGTTGCCCAGAAGAGGTGGTCTAAAGGTTGAACAAAATGGTTCTGGATTTCTTGGGGGAAACTCTTCAGTGGTTGCTTAAGACAGGTGTTCCCTAAATGAGGCAGCTCTCCTTCATCAGCAAGCAGATGTTTGTCATGTATAGGGACAGTGAACCAAACTCCTTGATTTGAACACATTTCTCAGACTCAGTGATTCATTTTTTCCTCTTTTTTATTGCAGGCATGAATACAGGAACAGGTAAACAGCTGAGCCGTAAAAGCCTCTCTCAAGCCATGTTTCAACTAAAATGTCATTGTACTCCGTCTCTTGATACAGGCTGCTGCTCCAGAGTAACAAGATGATGTCAGCAACCTTGGCTGGAGCTGCCAACCAGCAGCAATAACAGCAGCTGCCAGAGAAGTGTTTCTGCTCCCCACGTCATCTGAGAATTTCTTTACGGCACTTAACTTTACGAAACACAGTTGTAGGGCTGATCTTACATGCAATCAACAGATCAGTCTCAGTATACTTATTGCAAACGCCTTGAACATCAGGACATCGAAAATGGAATAATATTCCATTGTGTAATTACAAAGAGTAGATGTATGTACCCAGTGGACCAGAGATATATCCAGGAAAAAAAAATGAAAAAGAAAGATTTCCATAAAAAGTACAAATAAAACATTATGCTGCCCCCACCAAAGCATTTCACCCAGTTGCCTGCTCTGTTTGAAGTGGCTGAGTTGGCAAACTCTTGCAGAGGAAACACAAACCCCCTGAAGTGCAGACTTTAAAGAGGAACTGATTTCTAAACATTGTCTCTCAGGATATAAATATGGTTGTAATATCAAAGGTTATACATACTGTATCTTCTGATACTGATTAAGGACCTTAAACAATGTTTCCAAAGAAAACTTGCCATTTCCTTGAAATATGCAGTTCATTTTAGGTAGTCAAATAGGTACCCACACAGGAAAAAAAAATTCCTGTTTGGGCCTTGAGATTGCAACATGGAAAATACTTGTTTAACCCTTACACAGCTATTGCCTAGCTTTTGAAACAACTAATCTTACTTTTCCTGCGATCATGAAGCTGTGTGTTGACACCTAAACAAAGAAAATGCTTAAAACCTCAAAGTTTTTTAAGTGGGCTCTGACAGCAAAGCCATAATATCATTTGGTAAAACTGAGATTTGAGACTAAGTTAACCTTCAGCAATAAAGTTTTGTCTGTGACCACCATAGGCTTGGATTAGACCAGGATTTAAAGGTGCATTGTTCAAAAATGTTAGCTAATGTGTGCTAATTTACATGTTCTAAAAGTGCAGTATAGAGAAGGTATTGTATCCTTCAACACTTGCTAACATTGTGGAGTTAAAATCTCCAGGGAAGCCTAGGTTTCAACTGGATCAGTTTAGCACATGTTTACCGCCTTGTTGACCCTAGAGCTTTAGCTAATACATTCTAACACTACACTTCTCAATCCTAGTCCAGATAAGGCTGTGTATTAAAGGGGTAGATCACACATGGTTGAGGAATTGCTGAAGCGTGGCTAAAGGGAGCGTGCAGGAACAAAACATATGATGGAATTGTACAAATGGAAATTTAGGTTTAATATCAGGAAAACATTCCTAACAGCCTGTAGAACAGTCAGTCTCCTGAGGGAGGGCGTGGAAGTCCCATTGCTTAAGATATTTAAAATTAGACTAGACAAACATCTGAGAATATACTGTGGGGAACAATCCTGGCTAGAGCATGCTCAGTCAGTTCAGATGTAGAATGGTGACAGGACATCTTGGTGCACGGTTTCAGTTTTCCTGTTCTGAAAGTTTCAGCTTGAGACTTCTTATACAGCAGGACTACCATGCTGTTCTGTACCAGAACAAACTCGTACCTTATTTATCTGCCAGAAACATGAACGGAATATTCTCAGTTTGACATTCATTCTCTCTGAATGCTTTGGTCCTTGTGAATACATTGCTCAATGCAGCTAACCAGGAGCAGGTAGCCCCAACCAAGGCAGGTTCCAGAGTTTCCAGCTGCCCACTTTTGAATAAGTGCACAGCAATCCACACAGTAGAAAAACCAAGGGAGTGTTGAAACACTGAGCTATCATCTCAGGTCCTTTCTCCTTGGGAGTGGTCAGCCACACATTCTTTGAAGTATTTTTGCATGCAAACAATGGCTGCCTAAAAACGGGCAGACCAGAAGCAACCAGTAGAAAGGACAGTGCAGTTTAGGTAACTCCATTTTTGGACTTATTTTTGCTTCCTGTCTCTGAAAACAGTGGCTGCTACAGGAACCTTTTCTTATTTGTATTTAGGTTGCTCTCTTTTTATTAGCAACCAGGCAAAAATTATTTTAACCTCTGGTGCCTTAGGCTGGAGCTCTCCTTCCTTCACAATCCCTCTGAAGGAGGTGAGGAAAAGATAAGGGGTAGAATGAAGGCATTGTCTTTTATGCCTGGAGCATTCTGTGCCTCTGGGATTTCTTCAGAGGGAGTTAATATTTCAATTTTTTAAAAAAATAACCTCAAATTGATGGAAATGGATGTACAAAAAGTGTGCCACCAAATCTGTTGACATCATAATTAGAAGTCTGCTATCCAGTATACCAGTTGCGTTTTACTTATGCAGCAAAGTCTGCTGAGTACTCAGAAACATACAAGTCAGACATCTGGGCACTTGTATAGATCCATGGGCCTATTCGGTATGTTAAACCATTTCATTACAGGGTACATCACAGATTTCTTCCTCACACTTATGCCACTAACTTTAGCTTCATTTTATAGCTATAGAAAAGGTTCAAAATTATCAGACTTTAATTGAATAGCCTTCTGCTCATTTCCTGCCACAATGAATATAAAATAAACAAGTAATTTTCGGTCTCCAAGTTGCAATCAAGAGTCCTAAAAATATAAGATATTTTATATGAAACGACTATAACTAACGCAGAAGAAAATTGAATCTTACTATACGCACTTCCTACCTTTAAAGCCAACAGGCTGGTTAAATTTAGATAAATCTATGGTTGTTGGTATCAAATTAAGGGCATCTTTTGATTTTAACAATACTAAAAACAGGAGAATCTACTGTACAGGATAACAGAAAAATATAGATCTTGGGCCATATAAAACGCATACAAGCTTTCTGTTCAAAATCGTGTGTTGTAGCTGATGATCAATTGTTGTCAGCTTTTTAAATAATTAACAATTCTCACTACTAAAAAAGAGAAACTATAGGACAATTTTATAGGAAATATGGCCTATGTTATTATTATAGGATCATAATACCATAACCAATTGTTTAAGGCTCTAATCCTATAAACACTTACATGCTTAACATTAAGTAAGGGAGTAGTCCCATTCATTTCATTGGAACCACACAGTTGCTTGACGTAAGTATTTGCAGGATGAGATTCTTAGTTAAAACTGGTTTATGATTCAGTGTTTTTGGTTTAATGATAAAGGTGTCAACAACTTTGAACCACTGAAGTTTTTCTTTACCAGGAATACAATATGATTTATTTTATTGTCAAATCAAGGTGACATGATTTTAGACAGCACTGATATATCTACATATATCTGAGTAAAGATTAAGTTAGGAATTTGATAAGACAGCCATTTATTTTTCAGCAGAGATGAAGAGTGGCAGGGTTAAGGTATAATAATCATTTTTCTGCTTTTAAAAATGATTCTTTAACAAACAGCAGTAACGCGGTGCAATTTTCAGTTATACAAAATGACATTTTCTATGTTACTATCAAAATATTCTGCATAACATTAATCTCTGTGCAGTTATTAACATATATACAGAACAGTGTTTCTCAGTAGAAATCAATATTTTCCTTGCTGATCGTTTTTACCTTAGATTTACCAAAACCAAACCTAAAATTCACTTTATAATAGTAGAAAATCCTAATACTCATGATAAATAAATGACTGAAAGTTAATTTCCCAGCAGCAAATGAATAAAGGAACTCCTCCAAGTTAAAGTCAAGCCTAGACTTAATTTTAACCAGCTGTGATGAATCTGAGTGAGCTGGGAACATAACACATTTTCATGATGCATTATGTTGAGTACACAGAAGTAGAGGAATGTAAACAGACAGAAGGCACATGAAAGGCCCCAATCCAGACTCCATGTGACGAAGGGAGAATTTCATAATTCTGTCATCAACAGTCTTTTCATCATCTTCTCTCTCTCGAGTTCACGCCTCAGAGTCTCAGCACTGTGTAATTAATGCACAAACAGCCAATTATGGGAACAACAAAATGCCACATATTTCAATTAAAAATAATTAACATTTTTAAAGTACCAAAGGAAGGAGAAAGGTTAAGTTTGACTCAGTCAAAATGCTGAAAATAGATGGATGAGTCAGAAGTGAAAATCGTTTGACATTTTGAGTAGTAAAGAAAAGTAACCAAGGGGGGAAAAAAGCATGAGACGTTTTAGGGCTTACTCCTTCTCCCCACAAAGTCGCTGATAAAATTCCCATTGACTTCAATGAAAGCAAGATTAGAAGCTCAGTTTCTTATTAATTAATGTAAAAACCATTTAAAAAGACTTGTATTGCAACAATCTGCCCCTCAGGGCCCAGATCGCCTTTCAGTTCCCTGTGTGGTTTGGTCCAAGAGGAGGTTTCTTTTCACTACATAGCCTACAGCATGATTTAGTGATTCACACAAGTGAATGGGGAGCTGAGCTGGATTAAGTGCTAGCGATCTTGCCTGGGATCATGGAATGATGTTGCTGTGATGTCATCGCACACTTGCTAGGAAGCACAAGGAGTAGATGTCTCCATAAAGCATTCTGGTCCAGGAGGAGGAACTGAGCAGGAAGGAGCAGCTGCAATGCAGCTAAGCATACCTCCTTACACAGGGAAAGGGAGGAAGAGGAGGTTACCTAAGGCCCTCCATGCCCACTGCCACCTAACTGGAGCAGGCCCCCATCTCAAGTGGACATCTGCTATTGGTGGGGTAAGCACTGGGGGATGGAATGCTACCCCTACTACTCCTGCTCAGCCAAACCTGGGAAGAAGACTGGATCTGCTGCTGCTTTTCAGGTGGCTGGTATAGGGACTGCTAGTGAGCTCCAGTAGCAAGGGGAGCTCAGTGACTAGCCTTTTCTTTCCCCCGCGACTCTTGATTGTGGACACTAGAAGCCTAATATGGGCAAAGGGCCTGGGAAGGCTGCTCGCAGTCAGTGACTTGTAGCGGGATGGGATCGTGGGAGTGTCACCAGGGACTAGAAGTAATAGGACTCAGAAAGGGCCCTGGAGCGATCTGAACTCCTGCCGGGAAGAGAGAGCTCGCCTGCGAGTAGGGGCTCCTGTAGGCGACCTGGGGGCAAGACGCTCAAAGAGACTATGGCTGAGCCCAGGCTGAGGGTTGGCTCACTACGGGGACTTAGTATAGGAATCATAGAGGTATGTGAGGGGACCCTCTCCGCAGAGCTGAGGGGGTGCAGCGCTCTTGTGGGGCTGCTGCTATGACACATATCAAATGCAGCACATTCTCTGGGTCTGCCAGCATCACTGTTTGAGAACTAGGGGGGATAGCTGGAGAGAAGAAGAGAAGGAAGAGTTGGGGGCAGGGGAGAACACTATGCAGGGAAAGACAGAGGGACGGGAATGACGGGAATGAAGCAGACAGAGGGAGAAAGAAGAAAAGAGGGAATGTTTACAGCGTTTATTCTTCAGAAAGTGCCAGGTTTATGTATAACTGGTGCAAAACTGCCCTAGTCATTTTTCAGTTTTTGGCTTTGGAATGGACCAGATGTCACCCAATGGCTAGTATTTTCAAAATCTTTGCTCAGGAAAGAATGCTTCAGACTCTCTCTCACCCATTTGCTGAATATTTTGTGGGCTACCCAAAAGATATTGCATAAGCTGCTTGCCCCTACTCAGCCAGCCCTGCCCTAAGTCTGATGCATCTGTCATATGCTTTCATTGTTAACTATTAGTAGCTTTAGAGGCATGAACAGCACACGAGTAGATTTATTTATACAGTCTCTAAAAGGGCTAACCTTAACAACGGTCTATGAAGAGGCACAAGTGCATGCTGGGAAGTAAAGATGGTTAGCAGTACAGGAGAATGACGCAATACTTAGGACTTTTGTTTTTTAGATTCAGCATTTTATGCAAATTTTAATGTGTGGATTTAGTTCATTTTTATGAAAATAAGAGGCTGCTAACACTGGCCTCTAATACTAAGTGTAGTGCAGACAGGCAGACACTACAAGAATCTAGCACAGCTATGCCCATATTCCTACAAAGTGCAATACATCAACAAGGCATGGTTTTACTGATTTGCAATCTGCAACATTTTAGCTCTAATCCCAGCTCTGACAGCTGGTTTGGGAGGCAAGTCAGAACCTCAGAGGATCTGGGATAGTCCCAGTTTTTGTGGCTGTTTTTCTACCTGTAAAGTGGTGAAAATTGATAAACCTTACTGTGGTGCTTTGAGGATTAATGAGGTTCTGTTTATAAAGCAGTTTGAAGGTCTAAAGTGCTATGTAAGGACACAATTCAGTTCCTACTGAAGTCAACGCGAGTATTTCAATTGACTTAAATGGGAGCTGGATCATATCTAGGTATTATGTCTGCTCTACAGCTGTTAGGACTTTTCTGAACAAAAGTGCCCATAACTATACACTTTTAAGTGGTCTAGAAATATGAATAAATATCCAATTGAAATTAGATTGAACCAAGCCGCACATTTGACTGGTGACTCGTTATAAATCAAAATGTCAATGAAAGTCTAGTATATTATATTCCCATCTTAAAACGCTTGTTTCTCATTTCCATCTGGTACAGTGCTGTGCTCTGGATCTGGAAATGAAAGCCTGGACCTTTGCTTTTGGGGTGTCAGATGGATCTAATTACAGAGTTACCCCCTTTAAATAGACAGTTTGGTTAATTCAGCACTCATCAGTCTCTAGAGAGGAAAGATTACCATTAGAAACAATTGTAATATGGAAGAACTGAAAAAGAGTAGGTTTTCTGTGGAAAGCTGGAACATGCTTTTTTGCTATTTCATGCTACAAGAACAATTGCAATCTGATACTATTCTGAAAAATCAGTGTCTGGTATTCATCGGAAAGGGCCCTTTCTCAGCCCTTCCCAGTTTTAGAAAAACAGATTGCGACAGCAGTTGTTCAAAACAAACCAGTAGCTCAGGAGAGGTGATTTGTCTCAGAAAAAACAGCACACCCTTTTCTCTCCAGGCCAGTGGTTATGGAGGTGGTATGTTTGGCCTTCAAAGGAGGGCAACTGCTGGCTGCCTCGCCAGTTAAGAGTGGCTTTCAATTCAGAGAAAGTTTCTGATGCTTTCCACATGTCGTGATGTAAGTACCAAATGGCAGCTGACTTTACACATTGATGGAAATCGTAGTTTAGAATGACAGGCTCTGTGGTTTCATTCCCATTACATTTATGACAGAATGAAAGAAATCAAACTCTTGGGGCCCTAGAGAGAGACCCACAGTATTGGTATGAACTGCTCAATACCTGTCTGCCAGAGAGATAGGTTTGTGTGCTGAATATATCGTCTGCACTGTCGGGGTCGGGACTGTCTCTGCCAAGGATCTCATTGCAGGTGAAGGAGATACTGGTGGTAACATCTTAGGGGATGACTGCACAGCACAGCACACTGATTTGCTGTCTAGAAATTCTGCCTAAGAAGAAAATAACAAAAAGGATAAGTTAGTTTTGACTTTTTCTGCCCACTTTCTCTCAAACACTCATTATCAGCAACTTTCCTCTAACAAAGGAGGAAAACGAGACTGCCCTATAGTTGCCCAGTGGCCTTTTAAGAACCAGGAAGCAACCCTCACATATAATGAGAGACACTTCGTCTTTGAACAGAGATTCAGCGGTTGTGCACTGATGACAAGTCTGACTATAAAGTCTATTGTGTGAGACTGAACTCAGTTCACAGTACATTCCATACTAAATATGGACCCATAACCTACAGAAGTGCTCTTTATCACTGTTTGATTTGGTCTAAACATGATATGGGGAGCTGGCCAGAAGTGTCCTCTTGAATAGATCCCTATCAAAATGACGTTAATAAATAACGTTAATAAAATGCACAGTTGTCAAGGGACAACTGTGCATTTTATTAACATCAGGTGTGTGCGAGTCTGGGTTTAAGAGTTCAGTGTAGTGGAGCATCCCCTAAAAGAAATACCCAGAGGCAACTAGCAACTGACAATGTGGTATAAAATGTACAGAGACACAACAAACTCCAGACTCTCTCTCCATACTGCACATCTGATACTATACAGCATCACAAATCCTGCAACATCAAAGGCTGGGACATCCTGCCATGTGACACCATGTTGCATTCCTGAAAAAAATTACACTGACCCACTGTTTGCACAGGACCATTTAATGGCAATCAGGTAACAGCCTGTGTGTTACTAAGTTGATAGGAATGTACAGTAGCTGCAATTTTTCAGTGCTTCAGAATAGTAAGGACACATTCATACTATCATCAGCTGACAGACAGCTGAAAGATAACCTGTTCTTTCAAGCTTGATCTAGTCTTCACAACAGTAGGAAGAAAAATCTGCACAATGGTGAGGCAGATAATTGTTATCCAACTATTGGACTATTTGTCTTTTTTCATCACTTTTCAAATTATGTGAGCTACTTATGATTATGTAGAAACTTGTGCACTGGGATACAATCTGCTGGTCAAATCAACAGGCTATCCAGGAAGAAACTGTAGTGGTGTCTTTTTTACACTCCCCAGTCTCTCTTTTAACTGAAAGCATAGAATACATTCTTGATGAATATACTAAGGATGAGCCTTTCCAGTCATTAAAGTGTAAAATGGTAAAATAAAACCAAACTGACAAGAAAAAAAACAAGCAAACAACCCCCCCTCTAATCCTGACCAGTCATAGTCCTAATCATTAAAGAAGGTAAGCTGCCAAACTTTTCTGGCATTTCCCTTTTAAAGCTCAATGTCACAGTCCAAATACAAACAAATTTTGCAGTTCTCACGCAGCATTTTGTCTCATAAGGACTGTCTGATCAGGTTTTACATCATGAAATACTGGCACTATGGCACAATTCCTCAGCAGAACTAAAGTTGTCATAACCCAGCTGGAGCTAGGACAACTGACATCAGCTTAGGATCTGCTCCATTTGTAATGGTTAATTTAGATATGTATGTGGTACTGTTTTTCTCTAGAGCATATACTTATACTGTATAAATATATTGGCTGGCGTGAATCGAAGTAGCTCATTAAGTCAATAGATTTATGATTTACACCAGTCAATTCAGATAAAATTTAATCAGATTTAATTTTCTCCTCATAAAAAAATCAGTTTAGCTCTTTATAAACTGCAGAATTATAAAACCAGAAAATAGCCTCCAAAGCTTACTGTGTATTAATATTTTTTGTTTTTCTATAAAATAAAAAAAAAAGATTTTTGGTTCTAATAAGCATTTTCAAAGCAAAACCTATCTTAAAAACAAAACATACAACCACCACCAACAAAGACTCAACAACTTTGCAGGCTGTTCATAACATGAAAAGAAAGCAAGGAAAAGAAAAAGCAAAGGAAAGGAAAATGAACCACAAACATTTGCAACTGCATAGTGCTGTGCGTGACAAGGGTACATTCAGAGTTAGATCTGGCTCTGTCCTTGAAATTTTTCCCAAATGCATTTGTTTGTGTTGTTTTGTTGAGGCCAAACATGAAGTGGCACTTAGCATAACTGGTGTGTTAAAGTGAACTGAAAAACTATTGACTTGAAGCCCATATTTCTTTGTTGAATGATCCCCATTATTCAGGTTGTGGGACAGGGATAACTGCATAGAATAGAAATGAGTTGTTCTCTTCTCTGCAATCCTTTTGGTACTTCCTGATTCACTAAAGATTTCCCACAATGCATAATTCTATGACAAAACAAATACCATGGGCTGCATGGGTTGAAAAGTAATTTTAGATATTTGTGATGTTGCATTACGTTGTGGTTTTTTAAGTGAACTAATACTACAAAGAGGAAAAGATGAACTGTGAATAGGTTAGTTAGAACTTATTTATATGCTGATCATCCCTCCCTCTTGTCCCACCCAACAAAGCCTCATCAGTAGAGCTGGTCAAAAATTTTCCATGGCAAAATAGCTTTTTAGCTAAATGGAAATTTTTATTAAAAATTTTCAGCTTTCATTGGAATTTTTCAAGTTTTCATTACGAAGCCAACATTTTTCAGTGAAACCTACCAAAATTTTAGTGTTATTGACTTTTTTTTATTATTTATTTATTTATTTTTTACAGGGGAACTGGTGAGGATATTATTCTGCACAGATTTCTGTGGGTAACTCAATGAACTTTTTAATCCAGGACATAAAGGTGGAAGCTTTCTTGCCATTTTTATTAAAATGGGCACCATCTAGCCTTTTTCGATAATTCTGTTTTGATGGGCTTGAAAGGTTTCAATACATTTGTTGAGATATTTTTAATTAGAGCAAAAAATAGATATGAAGCAGATTAGGATGAATTTTTCAATTTCTCTCATTAAAATCTGGCTTAAAAATAGACACCACCAAAAAAAAAAAAAAGTGTCCCATGATCAAGTCTTAACCTCTTTCTTTAGTAACTCACTAACTGCAGACAGATACTGTAGCTGTCCCAGTTGTGAATAAGGTTCCATATCACATAAAAAACCACATGAGAGAAAAAACAGATTTGGGGCTCAGGACAGAAGTTAAGGTTTAAGTCAGAATGATTTCATATTAGGAATTTAATTTGGGAACATCACACTAGTGATTATGAAGTGTAATTCTAATATGAGATGGTTTCTACTCTGTGGCTGCTAAGCCACGTCCCGTGTTGGGAAGGACATGCAGAGGGTTTCAGTCAGAATCCCATGCACAATATCTAGTTGTTTCGAGTCCTAATATTAATTTTAACAAGTCCTCCAATTGCTTAAATGTCTTATTTCTTCTATCATATCAACACAACTACTCTAAGGTCGGGCATTAAGGGTACAGTACTATTAGGTCTGTCAGGCTTATTTTTACATTGTTATACAGTTGTTAGTCCTGTTTATGTGGTACTATGTAGTATGCCTTGTGCAAAGGGACAAATCCCAAAGTCCTCAACTCATTTCTTTCTCAAGCAACATTTCCAGGGAGGTTTAATGGGAGATTTGCCCAAATAGGAACTAAGGATTCCAAGATTCAGTGCTAGGTCACTAATTAACATGGATGTTTATAGCAGCATGCGACTGTAGTCGTCATCATACAACTGTTTTATATTCATTGTAACACCTTGTTTCAATTCAGAATACAATTTTCATGAAAATTAGGTCCCCTAGAAAACAAAGTCAGATTTTGTAAAGGCAACGGAGGTCAATTCAGCAAAGATTCCATGCACTGTGTGGATTTAGGGGCTAGCCCACACCATTCTCTGCCCTTCCTGTTTATTCAGAGTCTGTGCAGCCTTACCCATGCCCTCTGCAGTAGAACTGTGGGAGTGCAGCTGTATTTTGTGACCTGCTGCCCTTAAGTGCTTAACTTTTAATCCTTATTTCTGCTTCTAGTAATCTCCAATACACCAATGCAGGCAAGTTTATTAATACAAGTCATTGTCATCTTTGATTGATTTGCAGACTAAGCCATATTTGGAAAGTACCTTAATTAGGATTCAGTATCAGAGGGGTAGCCGTAGTTAGTCTGGATCTGCAAAAGTGACAAAGAATCTTGTGGCACCTCGTAGACTAACAGATGTATTAGAGCACAAGCTTTCATGGGTGAATACCTACTTCGTCGGTGCATGCAGTGGAAAATTTTTTTCCACTGAATGCATCTGACGAAGTGGGTATTCACCCACAAAAGCTTATGCTCTAATACATCTGTTAGTCTACGAGGTGCCACAAGACTCTCTGTTGCTCTGTTAGGATTGTTAAAGGGAAAATTTCTGACATTGTTTAAAAAATAATCCGGAGTTGCAAGTGTTGTGTTAAATACACAGTTTTTCAGTTGCATCTTCTACTTACAGAAAACTGTGGTACTGTTGTAAAAGGATCGAAAAAAGGATTAGATGTATCAGCAGGGAATGTCTTTATCTTTAAAAAAAGATAAAGAAAAAGATGTTACTTTCAGAGCATAAAAATGAAAAACAAACCCCCCAAAAAAGCAACAAAGCACTGCAAGTATAGCAACGTCTGACAAACTTGAACGGTTCAGCAGCATTCAAATAAACCAGCTCAAAAGAAGACCACCGCAAAACACGTGTAAGTTAGTGAGGTATATTCAAAGGATAAGATCTCTCTAAATTATTTTACCCATGTAATTAAATGTATGTGAAATAGCTCTTATATAAGCATATTCTGAAGTGATTGGATACAATATTTTTTTAGCTCTATAATAGTCATGACATGCAATTATTTGGCTTGGTCTAGTGACCAACGTACATCTTCTAATTGGTAATACAAAGCTCAGTGATAGGAATCCTTACACCATGTTAGCTGTGGTCAGGAACTTCAGCTGAAGAACTTATGCTTTATGGATTTTACACATCCATATTTTTAGTTATTTATAGATAGCACAGTGCTGGAAATGGAATGTCAGAAGATAGGACAAGAAGAAAGCACAAAAATATCACTGTGGGCAACTGATTGGTAATCACTGTCTCTGGTAATGTTAAGAAGTTGAACCTTACCCATTCCAATGATGTTCTAAGATTCAAGCTACATCTCAGGAGATATTAATAAAGGAGTGTTGAAAATACTATTAGAGACCATTATACCATTGTGTTGTGTCTGTACTGAGAATTTTCAAGGCAAAATCCTGGTTGCATTTAAGTCAATGGCAAAACTCCCATTGACTTCATAGGAGTCAGGATTTCAACAAGTGTAGATAAGGCTTTGGTGTAAATTATTTCTGGGCTTAGTACCATCTTGAACATTAAAAGAAGAAAAAGAAATTAAACAAATAGCAACCAAGCATTGTCTCTTTTTGATTATAGGAGGTATGCATCTCATAATCCTCCTATCTAGAACGCAGAAATGTCATTAATCCATTCAGGAAGAGGACAAAAAAAAAGTATTCATCAACTAGACGTATTGATTTCAAACTGCACTTCATATTTCCACTTGGGGAAAATTTATTAATTACTGAAAAATGTATTTGTCACTTTAAAGGAAAACCTTTTTTAAAGTATGTTTATTATGCATGCCTTATCATAGAATTAGTGCATTATGTTTGAAGTGTCTGCTAATAAACAAGGAGCACATTCTAGTGCTGACCCAGTTTCCTGAGAAAAGAACACCTGAAATTATGAGGTCAAAAGTAATTAAGAAATGCACATTATCATTTGTTTTGTAAACAAAACACCAGAAACACATTTGGTTTGTAAACATGCCATTTAAAATTCATATCCAGCTGTGGCCCAACAGTCACACAAGGACAAAAACACACAAGTGTGTAAACACCTCTTTAACTGAATGTGGATGACTGGAAATAATCATGTAGATGTATTTGAACAGGTCGCTGAACTAGAAAACAATTCCCTTAAACCATGAAGATACCTGTGTAGAGATATCAAAGAAAAGGAACATTACAGACTTTTCATAAATATTGATGTCTCTTCATTCCATCAGTAAACTTGATTTTGAGTTACTATATGTAGTTACTGACACACATTACATTACATTACAATATACAAATTGTATTGCTTAGTGAGTCTGTCACGTTACACTGATATCCAAATCTGCCAGTATAACATTCTGAAGTGGCTGTGTCTTTTTGAGATAACACAAACCCAGAAGTCAGTCTTGTCATTCTAGATTTATGAAGCATTTACATTTTGGTGTTTGAGAATAAAATACAGAGAACTGTATTATAACACAATCCTGTAGCCAATATCAAAGTATTATACAAATCTAAAATCAGTTACTCATATCTAACTTCAGCTTGATATGCAGCAACCCAAATCTCTCTAATTTTGTGGATTGGTCTCATTAGGAGAACAAAGTTTAGTTATTGAAAACGAAAGTAAAGAATGATGCAATGTTATTGTCAGGGCCGGCTCTAGGATTTTTTCCGCCCCAAGGAAAAAGATTTTTGGCTGCTTCCTCCCCCGCCCCCCCCCCCTTTTTTTTGGCTTTTACACGTTTGCACTTTGCAATGTTGGTTTTTTTTGTTTTGACAGTTTAAATTTTTTTAAAAAAAATGAAAACAGAGAATCTTATCTGCTGGAGAGGCACTGATTGCCTGGGAGTGGTAGCATAGGTGCCGGGGGCGCACTGGGTGCCCAGGAGGGTGGCTGGGTGCCCAGAATGGGGCAGGTTGGGTGCCCTTGGGGGAGGCACTGGGTGCCTGGGGGGAGGCAGGGTGCAGGGGTAGGTACTGGGTGCCCTGGATGGGGAGGTTGGGTGCTGGGGGGGGCACTAGGTGCACAGGGGCATGTTGGGTCCCCCAGGGGGCACTGGGTGTTGGTGGTTGGGTATCCTGGGTGGGGTGCTGGGTGCCCCAGGGGGGCAGGGCAGGATAGGTGCTGGGGGGGGAAGTTAGGTGCTGGGGGGCACTTGGTGCCCCAGTGGGGGAGATTGGGTGTTCCAAGGGGTGCTGGGAGTGGCACTGGGTGCCCAAGGGTCTCTCACTAGTTGATGCGCTGGGCGAAGACCCATTGCTCCAGTCCAGGCTGAGCAGGCGGGGCCGAGCTGGGTGAGACACCTTCTGGGTCCGGCCCCCGGGACTGCCCGGCCCCCGCCAGCCAGAGCCCTATAGGTGCAGTGTCCCCTATAAAGACCCTTTCAAGCTGTCCCGAGACAGCCCCGCCTCTGGGGGTCAGGGTAAGACTTGACGTACAGCAGCTCCAGGGAGAGCTCTAACTGGAGATTTTTTTGATCTTCATATTTTTTTTCGTTTATTGGTGGATTTTTCCAAAAAAGATGGTTGGAATGCCCTAAGCACGTGCTTCCTTTGCTGGTGCCTAGAGCTGGCCCTGGTTCTTGTGATAAATGAATGGGGGTGGGAGGTAGCTCCCTTTTATGGATACGAAGCCAGCCAGCAGCTATAAAATCTCTCTTAGTAGCTGTTCTCTAATTGGTCTATCTGTAAAAGGTTAAGAAGTCTCACTGCTGTGCACAGGTGAAAGGAATTGAGTGGGCACCCGGCCAAAAGAGCCAATGTGAAGGCTAGAACTTTTTAAAATTGAAAAAAAGACTCCCCTTTTGTCTGTCTGTCTGTCCTCTCGGGGAGAGGCAGGCAGACAGGGCAGAGCTATGCTCTAAAAACCTTGGGCCAGGTTTGAAAAAACCATCAATAGCCTACCTAGAAACTACTCATTTGAAACCCCAGCTCTGTAAGTAGATCAAGAAATTTCTAAAGAGATGTGATTAGGTTTATATAATTTGTTTCTTTATGGCTTGTGGATTCTTCTGTGCTAAACCCAGATGCTTTTGTTTTGCTTGTCGCCTTTAGGCTGGACCTCAAGAAAGCTATTCTTGGTGCTTAATCCTTGTAGTTGCTCTTTTAAAATCTAGCAATAGTCTTAGTTCCCCAGATGTATTTTCTTTCTTGTTTTATTAATAAAATTTACCTTTTTAAAGAACATAATTGGATTTTTGTGTTTTAAGAGGTTTGTGTGCACGTTGTTTAATTAGCTGGTGACAACAGCTGATTTCCTTTTTTCTTTCTTTCTCCGCTCTTCCCGAGAGGCTTCAGGGAAGAGGGCTTCCCATGCACACACCTCGTGTCCTTTTCAGGTATCCATTTTGCTCCCCTGATGGAAAGCTAAGTGCTATCTGCATGGACAGCAAACCCAAAGTGCTGAGGAAGCTGCAGAAACAAGTCAAGAGAGGGGAAGAGAACAGGAAGGAATTCTCAAGGGTGCCTTCTGGGGTTCTTAAAGGGGTTCTGCACTTGGGTGGTGGCAGCATCTACCCATCCAAGGTCAGAGAGAAGCTGTAACCTTGGGAGTTTAATACAAGCCTAGCATGGCCAGTATTAATTTTTCAAATCCTTGCAGGCTCCCACCATCTGCACTCAAAGTGCCGGAGTGGGGAATTAGTCTTGACAGTTTTTCAAAGCTTATTGAGAGTACTGACCTGAGGCACATTAGAAAAGTTGGTCTTGATTACACACTGAGCTACACAGTGATGTGGAAAAAAGAATCTTCTAAGTTAGTCACTAAATCTGTACATGTCGAGGGCTCAAATTTTGTGTCAATACACAGCTAAGATCTGTTCATCTGGTTTAGTTTCAAACCCAATTTTCTCTTTTCCAGAGTGGTATTTATTTAATCTGAGGACAGAGAATTCCAGACAAACAAAATTAAAAGAGTCTGTCGGTCTCCAAGCCACTACTTCTAGGCATTAATCAGGTTTCATTCAAGTCAGAACAACTAAGACATGTAAGAAAAACTCATATCTGTGCAGCACTTAGGAGCCAGAATGCGAAGCAATTCTGCTCATTCTGTCACAGTCCAATCCTTTTGTCTCCCTCATTTCTTTTTCTTTTGAGGAGTTTTACATGAATAGCAACATATATCCGTTCACCCAGACTGTGCCTTGCTAGAAATACAGCTGAGAGTTCTCCCGCTGTTC
Organism: Dermatemys mawii; assembly: GCA_007922305.1. Taxonomy (NCBI): domain Eukaryota; kingdom Metazoa; phylum Chordata; order Testudines; family Dermatemydidae; genus Dermatemys; species Dermatemys mawii. Next base: position 6,319,881 of record ML677371.1, on the reverse strand, counting down.
ATGTAGAAGAAGGGAGATCATGCTGTCTTGTTTGCAATGGCTGGAGGTTGCAGTGGCTGAAGCTGGTTTGGTTGTTCTGGTCTGTGAAACAGTCAGGGTGCCCCAAATAGCCTGATTAAAAAATGATACTGATACCAGCAATGATACTGATCTCTTCTGCAAAGTGCTTTGAGATCTGTTGATGAACAGTGCTACAGTAGAACCACAGAGTTATGACATCTAGGGAATGGAGGTTGTCTGAAATGTTTATAACTCTGAAAAGAAAACATTATGGTTGTTCTTTCAAAAGTTTGCAACTGAACATTGACTTAATCCAGCTTTGAAACTTTACTATGCAGAAGAAAAATGCGGCTTTTTATTTTTTTGGTAGTTTACATTTAACACAGTACTGCATGGTATTTGCTTTTTTGGGAGGGGAGGGGGATTTCTGCTTCTGCCTGATTTCGTACTTCCGATTTCAAATGAGGTGTGTGGTTGATTGGTCAGTTAGTAATTCTGGTATTCATAATTCTAAAATTCTACTGTGTAGAAAAGCTAGTTGTTATTTCCTAGAGCCTCTTTTTATATCCTGGTGCAGTTAAGCTTTTGAGATATCACAATAAACATGGGGAATACTAGTGAAGACATTGGCTAACTACGGTTAAACTGCATTTAGACCTCTCAACCACATGTTTTGCCTAGGAGCCCATTTGGATCCCCCTGTTCTGCATTTCCAACAAACCTGGAAGCGCGTTGCAGACAGTGGCAATCAGCAGTGGTGGCCAATAGGTGGGAATAAACAAAAGGAGGAAACTCTTGAGTATGGCCTGCTCCCAGAGGAAGGAGCTGCTAATGGACACTATCTGCTGCCTGCTTCGAGGCTGAAATAGGAAGAAGAGTGGAGCCAAGGTAAGTTACATGCAGCTGTTCCCATTTGCCCCAGTGGGCCCATTGATGAAGATGTCAAATAGCTTCTTGACTTTTCCTCAGAGCCATGTTATCAGGGACAGATGGACCGAGTGAGAGGCAGGAAGGAGAAAGAGGGCTGATGGATTTTATTGCATGCCACACCATAGCTGACATATTATAATGGTTTTGAATGATAAAAGCTGTCCTTCAGGATGTTTTCTCACTGTGAGAGACCAATCTGTTTTGCTAACTACAAAAGCAGCTTCTCTTCTCTCAGTGTTCACACTTCCAGAACAGCTGCTAGAAGAGGACCTCATCCTCCCTGATTAGAGATAACAAGCTGGTTCAGCCTCATTGGACTAACCTTGTTATCTCTAACCTGGCCCTTGCCTCTTATTTATTCCTGCCCCTAGATACCTCCACTGCATGCATCCGACGAAGTGGGTATTAGCCCAGGAAAGCTTATGCTCTAATACTTTAGTTAGTCTTTAAGGTGCCACAGGACTCTTTGTCACTTCTGCAATTCCAGACTAACATGGCTACCCCTCTGATTCTTGACAACCTGTTTTGCAATCTGGTTAAAAATAGTTTTAATCATTAATTGTCAAGTTAAAATGGCATTTATTGCATGATGTGCCACAAAGCACAGGTGTTCCACATTTTGGCCATTGTCTCTCATTCTGATGGCTTTTCTCACGTACTGTCATTTTTGAAGTGTGAGAGGTATGACTACATTACCATAGCAAAAGTACCTTGGATAAACATGCCCTCCTCATCTACAATATTTAGTTTATTGAGTCAATAATTTGCTAGATTTTAGCAAACTCTAGACTACGAGCCAAAATAAAGTGAACCAACACATTCTGAACAGAAGTCCACTGTCTGGTAAATTTCAAGGGGACTAATCTGAAAATCTGCTATACAGCAGAATAACTACACTGTTTTTGAAGAAAAATAAGCAGAATTTTGATTCTCTGTGGATAATCTTTCCTAGAAGTGTGAGCACTTTTCTGCTAGCATGGAAGCTGTTTGCTGTATCATTAGTTGTAACTTGGAATAAAATGCTTTGGAGGCATCTCTGCCAGAGTTGCAAAGAATTATCAGTGCTCATTTTGCCTTATTGTTTGCATTGCAAGGGGAAGAGAAGAGAATAAACAAAGGGTGAGTAAAAGAAAAGAGAGAAGAAGGAAGTGTCATTCTTTGCTGATCTTCTCCTTTTCTTCAAGTTTGTGGAAAAAAAGTCTTTTTGGATGTAATTTAAACTTGGGATCAAAGGACCTGTGCTTATGAAATTAACAATATTTCCAGCAGATGGGACAATCACAAGCATCTCTGCCATTACAAAATCACCACTCTCAGGCACACTGATCCTTTTTTATTCTATTCTTCTGTGTTAAAGAGGAGTGGAGTTAACTGACAGCACAGTATGTCCACTATCTTGGCATCATTTTTTTTCCCCGGTTTGGAAACATTTTGTATTATGTCTTGTGAGCACACACTTGCTGTTCTTCACTTGAGTTCACTTGCACCCAACACTTTATGGTCCAAGGCCCTTGTAATATCTTCGGAAAAATGTGTATTCCCAATTGGTGTGCAATATGACCATTTATTTATACTGAGCCAGATGGTCTCCAGAGGTAAGCAGAGGCTCTAGCTCAGACATGTCAGCAGCTTCCTGGGCTTTGTAGCATAAGCAGAACTTCTACCACATGAGATGCTTTCACAGATACAGATCTCAATGTGCACAGTGGCCAGAAGTGTACTTTGCAAAGCTCTTTTTACAGAAACACATGGACTAGTCAAACTTTCAACTTGCGTAACTTCAGATCTATGGTGAGAAGGTGCCACACGCCTCACAGAGTAGAGAGGCCTGTTTTTATTCAGCCTGTTTGATAACCCCAGCCAGAAGGGATCAGGGACCCAAGTTACCAGTTTCCATGCTGTTAGTATACCTTAGTACTGATTGACCTGAGGTATGACTTCATGAAGATGGTTTATGTTCCTATTGTACTAACTGACTGGCAGTACCTCCTTCCAAGATCAGTCATCAGATCCTCCTCCTCTCTGGGTCTTCACAGCTTTTTTACTGTAATGCTTCATCTGGTGCCATGCAACTCCAATGGGGGAAGCCATGGTGAGCTAAGAAATGCAAAGACAAACATGTAATGTCAATCATAGAGCAATATAGCATCTATGAATTTTTTTTAAAAAATGAAGATAGTTCATTGGACACAAATACTCACTCAGGCAAAGTCCAAACCCAATTCATCCCCCTCGGTAAAGCTGTGGCAGGTGTGTGCTTCGGGTCACTGCATGAACACAAATGAAGAAAATAGTCTAATACATTTGTAACATGACAGAGACACAGAATACTGTATTAGTGAAACAACATATTATTGTTGAACCCAACCTTAGGAAAAGCTCTGTGGATTGAATACCTTCATGAAGAACACCACTGTACCATAGATAATTTTCTAGTCAAAGAATTCCAGATCGATTATGCCTGTTTAAACAATACAATGTGTCAGTATCAGTGGAAGGATTAAAAAAATAATTCATAAATTCATGCAGTGAAAATTTTTGAAAATGTACCTTTCATATACTATTATGTGACCAAATGTGAAACTTCAGCAGCTGTTTTGGCTTCTGCATAAGTTGGTGAACCCTCAGGTAACAGAAACACATTTTGTTGAGTATTTCCATATGTACTGTTGTCTTATCTGTGAAGGTAACAACTCCTTGTCTGATACTCAGGCTTCCCTTTACTCACCTCCTGTGTGATCAGACAGTAGCTTGAGGCCAAGGAAAGAGATTAATTAGTTGGTATTTTAAACAACTTTCAGCATTTTGAAACAACATTCATTTTGAAAACCATTGCTAGTAAATGTGATCCTTTAATTCCACTTGTTGTCATATAACACCACCTATTTTTCATCCAATTTTGATAATTGTTTGCCAGATTTCTTGCATGTGTTGTCATCATCAAGTCCATCACCTTTAGCATTTCATTTATGTACCTCCCTTCATCAAACACAGCAAGACACATACATTCAGCTTGCTTAGCACAATCATCATAGGAAGAGGTCATGCTCCCCTTAGTGGTGCAAAGATGATGTAATCCTGTCTTACACTGGCTTAGACAGCCAGCAAAGGATTCCCCCAGTCTGATGGAATTCCCAGGTCGTGTTGCTTTCTCTGTGACATCCTCCCTGATGTGGGGGCATAGTCAGAAGCAGAGAGCATGGCTGGGGCGCTGCTACTGCTCCTGCAACCTCTGACCGTCAGACCATCTGCTGGGGGCCACTGCAGCGAGGTGAAAGTTATAACTCAATCATAGGCAAGTTTTGTGGCCATGGTTCTACAATGCAGCAGTAATATTCCATAGACAGTTTATGGCTTGCAGGGGCTAATATACAAACCATGTACATTTACAAGCAGATCTCCTCACAATCCCCTAGGCACAGTGGTTAATAGAAATAGATGCAATACAAAGGCTGAACCTAGAGATGTTTATGTCCATCTGGTAGAGCAGACAGCAATCTTGTTGTTGGTGCTTTCTTTGTGCATCTCCTGGAGGTGGAACATTCTGCTGTTCTTTGTCATGATGACTGTAAGTTTTGGTTGGATGTAGAGTAGTTTCTGGGCAGAGCAATGCTAATGGTTCTTCTAACAGTGCCTATTGTAGAGAGTGACAGGAATGCAGATCTGTACACAGGATCTCAACAGAGTATCAGAAAGAAAAGACGGTCTTGTCTCAGTTTCACCTTGTACCTTTGCCCTGAGGCTGCACTGTTGACTGGGATTTAGCTCTTCAAAGAACACTGAGAGGGAACAATGCAGCCACTATACACAAGACATTCTCTGTACTTTCATGGCCGTCAGTGCTCTTCTGGTGGATGTTGTGAAGGTGAGCAAGCTTCAGAGAAACACTTCAACATACGCTGAGTTATCCTGAACTACAGCTCCCCAGAGACAGCGCAAGACGTGATGTCACTAAAACCAGCCAGACACAACTGCATTTGCTTGGACTTTGTTTTGAGGCAGAAAAGAGTGTTTTGCCTAGACTGAATCCTAATAATTAGGTTGAATTACGAGGATACAATTGGTAATCCAAGTTAACTTCTTTCTGCCATTATCAGTCACCTCAACAGCATTAGAATATTAGTTTTTTTGGACTGTGTGCACAGCAAAGAAAAATAAACAAGAAACATACCCCTGCAGAACAGCAGACAGAAGTTGTTGTCATAGAAGTTCTGGAGCTACCAGAAAGCAGCCAGATGGGTGATATGAAGAGAAAGTAAAAGAATAAGGTGATTCATACCACAATGAGAAAGCCTCAAGGAAAGCATAAGTTATACAACCATGTCTTTTCAGTGAGCAGATTGTATGAGTGTTGGAGTGCTGGAAGGTAATTGAAGCATATGGAGCTGTTGCCCACTATACAAATCCTTCTTTACACCCACAGAGCTTGTTGATGGTTCACCATCCAACAACTGTTCACTTCTCATGCCTGGTAACTAGGAGCCTAAGCATGAATGCCAACAGCCTAAATCCACCAACCTGATGATATTTTCAGAAAGATCAAATATGCATTTGGTACAAAAAGTGTTTCCTCTTATCAGATTCAAAAGCACCAAGGTCACGCTGCTTTACTAAACAGTTACTGCAGATTGATGCCAGCATTGTACCATATGACCCTTGTCCAGTGCAAACAAACGTGTTATCTCTGTGCTCAACCTGATTTCTGCCTAAACAAAAGCAAAAGTCCTGAAATTTCTGAGATTTCCAGACAACCCACCAAACCTGGCTTCACTAACTGCTAATGTCAGGATAATAATAAATAATTTGAATACAATTATTCTCTTATTTTTTCAGGTATCTCATGATTTATTATGACCATTATAGTCCCCAATGATTTTCACAAGACCATGTTCTGAATGAAAAAGCATTGCATAGAATGGATTAAAGTCCCAGGGGCTATTAAAATTACAGATTAGTGCAAGCAAGCAACACTTGTAAGCCCTGATCCAGCAAAGCACTTAAGCATGTGCTTAACTTTAAACCTGACCTCAATGGGACTATTCAAAGGTTTAAAGTTAAGCACATGCTCGGATAGTAAACTTGGAAATATTGAAATAGACTAAAAGATCTTGGATAGTTTCACTGCACTGTACTCTGTAGCTCTGGTTACAGTGAATGTTTGCTGAGAATGAAATTTTTCTGTGAAAAATCTGAATTCATGATAATAGGCTTCCATTTTTCGATTTGCAGTGAACAACCAACTAAAACTGAAACATATGTGATGGGCACAATAGCTATTTTATTCCTTCAGTAGGATTTACCTGATTTTAATCAAAATGTTTATGGGATGCAATAGTTTGTTTGGTTTGGGATTAGTACATGTTCTGATTTAATCTGGTGTTTACTAAATTGTTTACAATAGCTATTACAGCAAAGAAACTATTTACTAATAACCCTGGTCACTGGCTGTCAAGTATTAAAACTGCCTGACACCAGGTGTTGGAAACCCACCTGTATCATAGGTATTAGTCAGTAAAATCCCAGGGCACAGGTTCAAACATACAACAGTTCATCATTCTAGTTTTTATAAATTCAAACACTTGCATGTTAATACCTCGACAGATTAGGTACACTTTATTCATCAGATGGTTCTGGTTTTGGTGTGTCTTACATGAAAACAACCCAATAACAAAGAAAACTATATAGTAGTTCATTTTCCATGGGTGTTTCCACCTCTTCTAGAACAGATTGAGGCCTTTCTTGGAAAGCCAGTCTCACAAACTAAGAAACAGTGGTCTAGCACATTTCACCGCTAAAGAGATTATTTAGCAGAAGGAGAATCCCAATTGATTGGTTCTATTAGTATGTAGCTAACTCTTGTCCATCCTCAGTTACATAGAGAATTTCTCCTTCGAAGGAATTGAGGGAAAAGCATTAAAAAATATGTTCTACTTGGCAAAGTAAAGAAAATAGCTTGTTTGCCTGGGGCTGCTTTTTTCATTGAAGCAGAGGTTTGCTTCTCTGTGGTTTGCATAAGGGCCAAAAAAATCCATGTGATCCATTTCCAACCTGGAGACTTTCATAAACAACCAAACTTCCACACAAACAGACTTTACTAAAATAAGACAGGAGATCTATATTACACACTTCACCTCTCTACAAAAGAAAAAGGACTGCAAGCTATCTAAAATCATACCTGCCACCTGGGACCACAACAGTGGTACCCCTAACTCACCCAGCAATATCATCAATCTATCCAGCTACACACTCAGCCCCGCAGAAGAGTCTGTCCTATCTCGAGGACTCTCATTCTGCCCCACCACCCCCACAAACATGATACAATTCTGCGGTGATCTGGAAGCCTACTTTCGCCGTCTCCGACTCAAAGAATACTTTCAAGACAACATAGAACAGCGCACTGATACACAGACACCATCCCACCAGCAGCACAAGAAGAACAATTCCACATGGACTCCTCCTGAGGGTCGAAATGACAGTCTGGACCTATACATAGAATGCTTCCGCCAATGTGCACAGGCAGAAATTGTGGAAAAACAACATCGCCTGCCTCACAACCTAAGTCGTGCAGAACGCAATGCTACCCACAGCCTCAGAAACAACCCTGACATCATAATCAAAGAGGCTGATAAAGGAGGTGCTGTTGTCATCATGGACAGGTTTGACTACCAAAAGAAGGCTACCAGACAACTCTCCAACACCAATTTTTACAGGCCACTTCCCTCAGATCCCACTAAGGAATATACTAAGAAACTGCACCATTTACTCAGGACACTCCCTACACTAATGCAGGAACAAATTAACATACCCTTAGAGCCCCGACCGGGGTTATTCTATTACCCAAGATCCACAAACCTGGAAATCCTGGACACCTCATCATCTTGGGCATTGGCACTCTCACTGAAGGACTGTCTGGATATGTGGACTCTCTACTCAGACCCTATGCCACCAGCACTCCCAGCTATCTCTGTGACACCACCGACTTCCTGAGAAAACTACAATGCATTGGTGATCTTCCAGAAAACACCATCCTAGCCATCATGGATGTAGAGGCTCTCTACACAAACATCCCACACAGAGATAGAATACAAGCTGTCAGGAATAGTATCCCTGATGATGCCACAGCACAAGTGTTGCTAAGCTCTGTGACTTTATCCTCACACACAATTATTTCAAATCTGGTGACAATATATACCTCCAGACCAGTGGCACCGCTATGGGCACCTGTATGGCCCCACAGTATGCCAACATTCTTATGGCTGACCTGGAACAACGCTTCCTCAACTCTCGTGCACTCAAGCCCCTTCTCTGTCTACGCTACACTGATGACATCTTCATCATCTGGACCCATGGGAAAGAAACTCTGGAAGAATTCCACCATGATTTCAACAGCTTCCTCCCCACCATCCACCTCAGCCTGGACCAGTCTACACAGGAGGTCCACTTCCTAGACACCACGGTGCAAGTTAATGATGGCCACATAACACCACCCTATACCAAAAACCTACCGACAGCTATGCTTACCTTCACGCCACCAGCTTCCATCCCAGACACACCACACGATCCATTGTCTACAGCCAAGCACTGAGGTACAATCGTATTTGCTCCAACCCCTCAGACAGAGACCAACACCTACAAGATCTTCACCAAACTTTCTCAAAACTACAATACCCGCACAAGGAAATAAGGACACAGATCAACAGAGCCAGACATGTACCCAGAAACCTGCTGCTGCAAGACAAGCCCAAGAAAGAAAACACCACCACCACTGGCTGTCACCTACAGTCCTCAGTTAAAACCTCTCTAACGCATCATCAGTGATCTACAACCCATCTTGGACAACAACCCCTCACTCTCACAGGCCTTGGGAGGCAGACCAGTCCTGGCCCACAGACAACCCTCCAACCTCGAACATATTCTCACCAGCAACAGCACACCGCGTCATAATAACTCTAACTCAGGAACCAATCCATGCAACAAACCTCAACGCCAACTCTGCCCACATATCTACACCAGCAACACCATTACAGGACCTAACCAGATCAGCCACACCATCACTGGTTCATTCACCTGCACATCTACCAAGGTAATATATTCCATTATGTGCCAGCAATGTCCCTCTGCTATGTACATCGGCCAAACTGGACAGTCCCTACGAAAAAGGATAAATGGACACAAATCAGATATCAGGAATGGCAATATACAAAAACCTGTAGGAGAACATTTCAATCTCCCTGCACACACAATTGCAGATTTAAAAGTCACTGTATTGCAGCAAAAAAACTTTAAGACCAGACTGCAAAGAGAAATTGCAGAGCTGCAATTCATTTGCAAATTTGATACAATCAACTCAGGACTGAATAGGGATTATGAATGGCTACCTAACTACAAGAACAGTTTCTCTTCTCTTGCTGTTCACATCTCCAATTCAGCTGCTAGAGGAATACCTCATCCTCCCTGATTAGAGATAACAAGCTGGTTCAGCCTCATTGGACTAATCCTGTTATCTCCACCCTGGTTCTTGCCTACCTATTTATACCTGCCCCTGGATACTTCCACTGCATGCATCCGACGAAGTGGGTATTAGCCCAGGAAAGCTTATGCTCTAATACTTTAGTTAGTCTTTAAGGTGCCACAGGACTCTTTGTTACTTCTGCAATTCCAGACTAACACGGCTACCCCTCTGATTATTAAAGAAAGCTAGCTCTCTGACAGGAGCTGAAAAGGATTGTTATGCTTTCCTGTAAAATGAATGGGAATTACAGAGCTCTTTTTTGAAATGACAAATTCTGGTGCTTGAAAATGCATTTGCCAAAGGATGGTAATTCTTCTTTTAATACCTGACAGTCTATTGGGACCAGACCCACTTTTCAGTATAAAAAGAATTCATATTATGGGCCAGATCTTGGGCCTCAATAAAATAGGTTTGCTCTGCTCTAATAGTGCAAGAGAAGCTTGCAGCTGCCCTCAGTAAGAAACTGGGCATTCCCTGAGTGCCAAGTAGCTGGTCTAGCTTGCTGTATACCACCCCTTCCAGCACCACTCAGTATAGAGTGTAGGTGGAGATAAGGGTCAAAGCGTGCTGCACTTTGGCAATCCCTGCTGAAGTAAAGGCACAAGAGGTTATTATAAGATGGTGCATTTAGAGCAGCCCCATGGCCCGAAGTTGTGCCAAGGGCTGAACCAGCCTCTGGCAGCCCCAGGAATTAGGAAGCAGAAAGGTGGTGTCATGTGACCTCTCCCTTCAAATGCACTGCTCTGGCACATCTAGGGACCTATACATTTGCCCTTGAATCTTTTGTCATTTCTTATATATTTATGTGCAGGTTTGTATGTCTTTTACAATCGTGGATACTCTTGCTGTCAGAACTGGTCCTCTTAGCAGAGAGCTAAGTTTTCCTGCTGAAGAAAAGTATGCTGGTAGGTGCTCTGATCATACGGCCCGAACTATAAATATATGAGATAGTCCACTAGGCTGTTGTAAGCACCCCATCAATGTCAACATCAGCCTTTGTCCACATTGCATAGCTGCCATGATCCGTGGTGCTTGAACTGGGGCGTAGGAGGGGAAATTCTTTCTTAAGCTATCAGCTGTGAGAAGAGAGAGCAGATAGCCCTGATGGACTTTGACCTTTTGAAGGTACATGATCTATCTAGTACTTCTTATTCAAAGTCTTTACCTAAAGTCCTGGAGTCTCAGTCACTGATGCAAACACATGAAATCTGTCCAGACATCAGTGTGTGAGCTCATGACTATTGGTTTTGACAGATTGCTCAGTTTGGACGCAGCAGCCAACAAGATTGCCAAGGGTTGTGCACATTTTCACTTGGTCAGCAGATTTATTTGCTCACTGTACCTGACTCACTGTTCCATATCCTTTGCACTGCTAGCAGAGAGCTCAATGAAGCAATTGTATATGCCTGGATAGGCATTCCATATGGACTTCGCAGTACTCTCATTAGATGCCATCTAACTAGCATTTTGACATTGGTGACCAGGTGTAGTTTTCTAGAATCAGTACACTTGATGGATTCTAGCTTATTTTTGGCACAGGAATATCAAAGGGCATTAATGTGTCAAAGAAATCCATAGATGGTTCACTCCCCTGACCGCATATGCTATGACTCCAGCAGAAAGTTTCAGTCTATGACTATAGACTAACAGATGAAGAAATTTGGAAGATAGTTCAGTGAGCAAGGAGCAATTCCAGATTATCTAGTGGGCACAAAATAAATGTAGTTGCTTTGTAGGAACATGACTGCAACTCACACAATTCAAAAGAGCTGACATTCAGTTCTGTTTTCTGGTGGTGGAAAAAAGCCTCCAATTTTAAATGGAGAAAGTAATTCTAGAGGACATTTCACTACTGCTCCAAGGGCCTGACCCAAGCCCACTGATGTCAAAAGGTGTCTTTGCATGACTTCAGTGCATTTTTTTATCAGGTCCAGTGTAAACACTGACCAGTCACTTGATGACATCAGTTCATCTACTGTCGTGGTGACTTCTGGGCTCTTGTCTTTATGCGTCAGTTAAACATTTAATTTCTGCTGTGACAAGGTCTACAGTACCCCAAGCTGCAGCTAGGATTTACAACACCTTGAACAAGCTGTAGCAGCAGTAGCAATACACAGAGCTACAAATATGAACCTACTGTCTCCATACAAACACATGAAGTCCACGCAGTGTAATTTCTTAAAGAAACATATACGTCCTGTCTGTTATTGTTGCTACACTACTTTACCTTGAGATCTTACTCAACAAGTCTGAAGAAACTTGGTATTCATATATAGTATAATCACCCTTTCTCAAAAGGGACTATTCTAAAACCAAAAAGGAAGATATGGGCCAAATATTCAACTCACTTATGAAAAATATGCATGTGACATCCACTGTGTGCATGAACTATCCAAAGACAGGACACACGCTGCCTGCCCTTAAGAGCATAAGAGCAAAAAATTGAAGAAAAGAGTACAACATATGAAGAAACATGCTCAGAGTAATTATCAGCACTTGGTTTATTAGTTATATTAATTTTTAAAATTAAATACATTAATGTCCCCTCACCCATCAACCCTTGACTTAATCCTCAGCTTCAGTTTCATTGTCCTTATGTCTCTCTCTTCCATCATTTTACCTCCTCCCTTCACGCAAATGAGATGTTAAAAGAATCTTATAATTAAGTCAATACTATTTCCTTTTTCCTGTTAATAAAAATACTAGTGCAAATAAAATACCTGATTTTCTCTGTGCATGTGACTCTCCTGTTGAAATGACAGTGAAAAGAGGATGTCTAATCTACTGGCAACCTCACAAAGACCAAGTAACCTGTTACTTATGAACCACGCTGGCAATGAGGGTCTTTGTGTCCCTCTAGCGGCTGGTCCATATCTGAGGATAAGAACCTATCGCTGTCTGATAACACAGTTACTCCTTTAATTCAAGTACTAGAGACTCTCATGTTTTGCACTGAAGGTTCAAATCACACTGATGATCCAAGTGAGGGGACAATTATACTTGATTACTATAATTTAGTCATGAGGAAAAATAAAATTGACTAATATTTGCTGTTTTTACAGCTTTTACATGTTGTGTGACTCAACCAATCAAGAACCAGACTTCAAAGCAGATGTTTCAGTTTTCTGGCTGAGCTAGGAAGCATTCAATTGAAATTCCACCCAAAAGCCCGGCAGTCAGCGTCCCACTTGCCACAACTCTTGAAAACGGTGATTTGGAACTGCATATGTATCAATTCATTGGTGTGTTGGAAAGAAAACAGATACACAATAGTTACTCTTTGGAGTCTAAATACAATTGTCACTAATTACAGTAAGGAAGAGAGAGATTATGAACATTACAACTGCTAAGACAAAGAGAAATTGTGTACATATCAAACTAAGTAAGAGGTAGTTAATGGGCCTTTATCAAAAGAATTTGAAATGCCTCATGTAATTGCACGACAACTACACTTGGCTCACTTAATGTCAGCCAACACAAAAAATAAACCTAGCCTTGTGTAGACTTCTGCGGTCCAGAAGCTGAATATTTTTCTATTGATTCGTGCACTTAATAGTAAAGAAAGAAGGAGATTGATATAGGGGACAGCCAGTACATCCAGGTATTGATACTGTGTGTTTGAAAAGTCCCTCCCATCTATTGTTTACCTTTATTTTTGAATATTTATCTTTTAAGCCAGCTCATTAGGTGGTACAGATTGGTGTAGCTGCACTGAAGTCTAAGAAGCCATGTTATTGACTCTAACAGAGGAGCTGAACTCTTGTTTATTTGAGGCATGAAGCAGGAACTTTAAAAATGTTTGACACTAAATCAAAATAATATTAGACAAAACCACATTTGGTCATGTTTCCAAAAGTATTTAGGTGCCTAAATATAAAGATACTTCCCTAACTTTCAATGAGAGTTAGGTGCTAACACACTTAGATGCTTTTGTCAATCCCCCTGGGCACCTTAATACCTGTAAAAAAAATCTGTCCCATTGTCTTTTGTTTGTGTTCATTTACTTGAGCTGAGCCCCTTGCCGAATCTGTTTTCCATTTCAGCCAAAGAAGTAAACGGCCACAGACCCTGAATGTTCAATTTTGTACGTTTTTTGAATTTTGTTTCTCTTTGGATTTTAAATTGGGGTGGCGTCAACAGACCCATCATTTTGAGTCTCCTCAGCACTATAACATTGGTGACATACCTTGCCATGTCAAAGTCTGGTATCTAAGCTCACAACTGACCATAGTGTTATATTAACTGCAATAAAGATAAATATAGAGACATTCATTCACTGCCTTGTATAACTACAAACACTGGATTCTCTGCATTGTCTGCATCATTAACCCTTCCTCTAGCCTTAACATTGATAAAGAGTCTCCCAAAAGGCACATTGATGGGACAAGTGACAAGAAAAGATGCGTACATAGGAAAAAGATTTGATTGTCTGACTGAATTCTTTCCCACCACTGCAGGGTCAGCTATTGTATCCAACTAATGTTTTAGGTTTTGGAGCAACTGGCTTTGGAATTAGTTCTGCCATTGAATCTGGTTCACTTCCTGGGTGTTCTGCAAAGCCTATCTTCTTCTCCCAGGCTGCTGAAGAGGGAGTGAGCTGAGGTGGGCAGTTCTTTGTTTATTTTGAAAATTTTAAACATATGAGATCCCAGAGCACTGGATGGGGCCTATGGTTGCATTTTAGCAATTTAAAGAAATAAATGGGTACAAAAAATCATACAACACGTATTTTCATCATGCACACTGAAAAACTCCCATGCTATATTATGCTTTCTAGCACTTCAGTATTGTCACTTGTTGTCAAAAGTTGTCTGATTAGTCATTCAGCATTCAAGAGCAGCCAACCACAAGACTCATTAAAATGGGCATGGCACAACATTACATAACTACGTATTTTTTTTCCAAAACACCTCATGAGATGTTCTTAATACCTTCACTCTGTTTGGTACTTTGTTCTGTTCATGCACAAATCAAATCCAAATGATCACATTGCCCACTGGTGCAAATTGAGCAATTGGCTTCATCATCTTGATCTTTTTCTTTCTGTCAGATTAGTTCCAAAACACAGATGTTACATCATCCATAGCTGATCTCTGGAGCTCAGTAACATGTCCTTATTGACCACTCAGGAAAAGAGAAAATAAACATCCATTGATCCAATGCATACAAGGTTGCTTAAAGAAGGGAAATATGGATAAAACAGAAGTAAATCAAAACATTTTAAATTGTGTACTGCCCCTATTGTATGTCTTCACACACTACCTCATAATTTTCTCTCATCACTGACTTTATGTACTATATATATTCTTATTCCCCACAAGGCATGGCACCTTCAGCCTACCACCACAAAGACTCTCTCTAGCACATTCCACCTCTACCATGCCAATGCTAAAAGTGAACTAAACATCATAATGAATGGCCAGAAGCTGAAGCATACACAGTTTACTTAGGCATGATCCTTGACTGAATACTGACATACAAAAGCGCCCTTAGCAAGACAGCGGTGAAGGTCAAGACACACAACAACCTTCTTAGCAAATTGGCAGGTTCTTCATGGGAGCTGGATGTGCCTAAGGACCTCATCTCTTGCCATCACATACTCAATAGCAAAGTATTGTGAGCCAGTATGGAGTCAATCAGCATATAACAACTCATTGACATGCAGCTCAGCCATGCACATCATCACAGGAACTTTCTGACCAACTCATCTTCCATGGCTTCCAGTTCTGAGTCACATTATTTCCCCATACAACAAGAGGAAAATTGCAGCTGGCCAGTTGCTTGAGAAGGCATGTGCCAACCAGCTCCTCATCACAGACTCTACTGCTTGCCTGCCCACCTGGCTTTGACCTGCCACCAGAGCTGGCCTTACCATGAGGGAAACTGGGGCGGCCACCTCAGGTGCCAGATTTTGGGCGGGCATCACTAGAACCCAGAGTGCAGAAAATTGTGTCTCCTGCTGGTGCATCTGTATTCTCTCTGCTCTAGATGCACAGAGATGGTGGAGTGCTGTGCTGGAAGAAGGAGGGCAGAAGAGATCTTTCAAAGTTTTGGCCCAAGCGAGAGGGCATGGGGGCGTCATTTGAGTTCCCCACCTCACGTGCTAAAATGTTGTGGGCCGGCCCGTCGCTTGCAGCTCCCAATGGTTGCAGTTTGCTGTTCCCAGCCAATGGGAGCTGCAGGTGGCCGTGCAAATGGAAACAAACTGTCTGGCAGCCCACCAGTGGATTATCTTGATGGGCTGCGTGTGGCCCATGGGCCGCAGGTTGGCCACCATTGATTTAAGTGAACTAAAATAAATTGTGTTGGTTGATCCAAAATCTTGTAAAATCCCATGAAATTTAGGACTGTTATGAGACCTTTGACCAGCTATTTATTGCCAAAGAAGAAACTGCAGTCCAGTCTCAAATCTTTTTGCACCTTCTCTCCCTTCCAGTCTTTGTTGATTTCTCTAATTTTTTGTTATTTTGTTTCTCTTATTGAATCAAGCTAATGAGTAGACTGTACTTACTTCGTCTGGTTCAATGATCATTTTTGAGTTCTGCTTGTTTGTTTTTGGATAATTTACAATTGGTTTTTGAATAGTTTAGGCCTATAGTTCGCATGAACATAACTTAACTTTGCTTACATTCAATTCCTATTCCAATGCTTTACACGTTAAATGGATCAAATTCCGTGCTCTTTCATATTCTGTGCAAACCCTCTAAAGTCAAGATGATTGCATGGGCCCATGGCAAGTATTTCTAAAGTTTAAACATTTGTTCCAAAATTGCCTTCAATTAAAAATACTTTATATTTATGACCATTTTAACCTTTCAAACATATCAATAGATATGCATAACCATATACATACATATAAACTCATATCACAGTCTTGGTAAATACAAATTAGTGGAAACAATTTCCCACTTTCTACCAATAGATGGCACATGTGGCACTAGTAATTTCTACATTTGCTACAGTGCATATATGAGCAGGTATAGACTGCATGTATCATGATGACAGTAAAATACTTTTTTTCTACTTATTGTAATGATTTAATCACTTTGAATTGGCTGTGATCCTATCCCATCTTCCAGGTCAGTGTTCACAGGCACTGAGTTAATGTCCACACTCACCACTTCGTGGAGTGTGGCCTTCTTTACAAAACCAAGAATACAGCATAAACCTCAGCTTGAGCTCACTTACCAAGCTTGGCAGTTCCTAATATCTTCCCTTTGAGACTTATTCTGTCCTATCTCCTTAGTTCACTGTAGGCCCTAAAAGAGGCTGGCTCCTACCCCCATTCTATCTTGGTTGGAGATTTCTGAATCTATTTGCCAGCATGACTTAGCAATAGTTACCCTGAATATTAATGCAGAGTTTTAGCACCTGCGCCCCACATGATCCAGAAGAAGAGCCGTGTTACAAATCACACTTATGTAATACACAAATGCAATAGTTTCAGCCTGTGTTTTGATTTCCAGGTCCTGAAAAGCTACAGATAGGTAAAAGAGATGGATATGGCAGAAAAGGCACTGGTACTATAGAACAGTTTTAATAAACCACAATCCAGACACTCCTCATTTTATACCCTAACTCCTATATTTTTGAAAAATTCACGATTCTGAGCTGAAGTGTAATGAACTGTGCCAACAAGGAATTCTGTGCCTAATCTACTGGAGAGACCCAGGAACTTTCAGCACTGGTCTTGGGCCTAGGCCCAAGGCCCCACATCCCACAAGAAATCTGTGCCCTGGGAGTGTGCCTGAGAAGCCAGACTTAGAGAGAATGTCTGGATGTTGCTCAGGTCAGATTTAAAGGCTGGGTCTAGTTCAGCAGCCAGGTGACTGTCCCACAAGGGGGAAGAACTGTGATAACCTGCTCTGCGATTGAACAGAGGAGGCCAGGCTTCGCCGTTGTCAATCTGGCACACAGCACGGAAAATTAAAACAAACCAAACAAAACCAGTTCCTGACATTTCTCCCACCCCCACAGATATTCCAGTCAGAATTCTGTGGATATTTTGAAATTTGACCTCCTCCCATTCACAGAAGAAAGATATTTGATTCTCTCTCTCTCTCTGCTCCTGGAGGAGGAGAAGTTACATAGGAGTTTGGTAAAGATATGCTTAATGTGTGGTAATGGTGTTTAAATTAGCTCTCATTTTGTCCATATTCCCCTGATTTCAACAGCCTTGCTCTTGTTCTCACAGTCACTTGTCACATGCACTCATTTCACTCATGAGCTCTGAGAGGAAAACAAGAACATGCTGTATTTTGATAGTGGAGTCCTGTGATAGGCAAATAGGCCCCACACTGACAACAGGAAGGTTAATTAGACAAATAGGCCTCACACTGGCAACAAGAGGATTAAGGAGAACCTGTGGACCCACTTAACCCCACTCTGCTACACCTGCAGCAAATGCTAGGCATGGAGAGGGGAGTTAAAAGGAGACCTAGCCTAGCTCTGGGCTGACCAGGAAGGAGATGATGGTGTTTTGAGTTGCAGGGTTCCTAATTCCCTTTGGACCTTAACACCTCAGAAGGCATAGGCCTGAAGTGTGCCTTGACAAGAGTGCTACTGCACTCCCAGAGACTGCAAGATACTGGCAGAGACTTGCAGCTGGGTGAGCTATGTCCTAACAGGACACAAGGGAGTGCCAAAGCAGCCTGGTCATAAGCCCCAACATATCTCTCTGTTTTCTAATTGCCTGAAATCTGCAACCTGCAGTCTTGTGTGCAGAAGAGAAACGATTTTCCACACAAAAATATCAACTAAGTTTACATTTTATTTAATTGTTACCATCTGGAAAAGAGTTGTCCCTGAAGCACGGGACTTGTTTGCCCTGTGAGATGTTGGAAGCAGGGAATGACCACAAATCCCCACATGTGGATCATGTCTTGTCCTCTAGGCGCTAGCAGGGAGCTAAGAGCATTTCAAGAGCTTTGAATTCCATCCATAATCTCAGTGCATATAATCCATGCATTCTGCACCAGCCTCTAGTTTTGCACTCTTCATTCAACCCAGGAGAGCTTACTTTCAGTGTGAAGCTGGGAGATGGGATTTTTACCGTGATGCGGTACCAAATGCATTAGCACAAATGTCAGTCCTCTGTACCCACTGGCTTTAAAGAGGAGGAAATTGGGTAACTGTAAACCACAGTATGAAAGGAATTTCACATCCAGAGAACTCTGTGCATATTCATATGTTCACTTTCACCTATAAAAATGCAAATAGACATCTACTGTTCTGCATTTTTAAGACTACACAGCAAAAGATACAGGACTAAGAAATTAAACACTACTACAGGGCAGAAGAAGCAGCAAACTTTTGACTTGATACAATAGAAAATGAAAGGGACTTTTCCATGTGTAGTAATAGTTTAGCTCACTCTGGGTCTGATTTAGTGATAAACTGGTAGTTTTGCCTGAATATGGACTGTAGATTCAGGCACATTACCATGCACATGTGACTTAAGTGATGTCAATGAAATATTTTTAAAGATTGTGGGACAAAAAGGAAGTATTAAACACCACGGCCAACCAAGTGTATGATCCAACGAGGATGCAATTACAAGATATATACAGAGGGCCAGCTTCTCATCTGGTATAAATCATCATAGCTTCATTGACTTCAGTGGATCTATGCCAGCTGACGATCTGTCCCAGGTGATAGCACCTGTTGTCCATAGGTTCTGGAACTAGGGGTGCCGCTGCACCCCCTGGCTTGAAGTGGTTTCCATCAGGGTTCGCAGTTTGGTTCAATGGCTCTCAGCACCCCTATTATATAAATTGTTTCCACACCCTTGCTGCTGTCACCACCACAGCTAAACAAACAGAGACAGACCCAAGTCACAAAGTTTGGAATTGAACTTCCCCACCATTTGTGGGGGTGTTGCTTTTGGTTTAGGTGCATATCGCTGGTAAATAAGTTTTTTAATTCAACACTCACTGGTCAGGTTTGCTGAAGCCCACAGTAAATATTGTGGAGAAAGCTTTGCAAACAATCATTTCAAAACAGCTCTTTAGAACATAAGCTGACCTTTATAAATATTAAATGAAACAAAAAAGTTGATGGATGGTGTGTAGTGCTTTGTCCATTCCTGAGAAAAAGCAAAGAAGCTTTTGAAAGTCAATTTATGAACTATAGTCTTAGCAATAAGATCAATAGGGGTGAAAAAAGGGTTGGCATAAGGAATAAATCAACAAAGGAATAAATACTATACCATGTCACCAGAAGATGGAAGGCTCTGCAAGACCTTATTGTCTTTTTTACAAAATCTAATCTACAGTGGATCAGTTGCTCAAGTTTCTAACTTCCTGTAAATAAATGACCAAAAAAAAAAAAAAATGCCAAGGAATACACTGAAATGCCATATCATGTACTTCAGAATAAGAAAAATACACATGTAAGCTCAAAAGGGAATCACATTAATTTAGCCACAATCACTTTACGTCATTAGCGAGGGTAGGAGGTCTGGGAAATCTGTACGTCTGTCTCAGTCTGCTTGTGCCTTGTCAAACTAATCCTGCAGGTTCTGGCTGCAGAGCTCCAAGCCCTGAAGGTTCATGTTCTGTTCCCTCTGGTCCCTGCTACTCCTGGCCTCTTTTCCCTTTCCTCATGAGCCATTCACCTTGGAAATGTTCAGGGGTGAGGTGAGGAGCGACTAAGCTGGATCTTCTGGAACTGTGTGGCCCCCTCTTTTAGGGCCATAATGCTTCTTGCCATTTCAGTAGGCAAGGATGCCAATCCTCGGCTTACAAGGATATTGTGGGATGCAGAAGGAGCTCTGTCCTTCCTTTTATGCTGCAGAGGCAGGAGCACTGAACAGCCTGCTCCGACTGCTCTGGAACATCTCCTATCCTCCCATATTAAACTTTGGGATAATGTCCCAAAATATACTGCTAAAGAAATTGCTAAGCAACCTCCTCTATTTCTATAGCTGCAGCTCATGGACTCAGCATTGTAGCTAGAAAAATCCTAGGGATCTCTAGCAGTGGTGCTAGGGTTTCTCAGTTGTTTCAGCTCCAAAGCCAGTAGCTGCAACAGGAGCAAGCTATTTGCTGCTAGCACTGTGATAAGATGGGGTTGAGTAATTAGCTAAGTGACAGTGGAGCTGCCAAGTGACCCCCAAAGATACTAAAAGCAGAACCACCCAGCCCCAGACAAGCAGAACTGAGGGAAGAGCACTGCAGGCTACCCTACCTTTCCATGACAAATGTCCGCCCCTGAACCTCATTCTAGCAGCTGCTACAACTCCCCACCCTTGCAGGTATCTGGACCAATTCCTCTCCCACAAACTTGTCCTCATCACCATGACTACAGTCTTTCCATTCACTACTGTAGTTCTCAAGTCAGGAGGTAACATGTCAAGCCCCAATACCAAAGTATCCCTTCCGCTGAAGGATACATTGAGAGCACTCCAAGAACAGCAAACAATACTCACAATAATTCTGATTCTGGGCCACATTTAACTGGTATAAATACTAAAGACTTGATATAAACTGAGCTCAGGAAAAGAAATGTGCAGGCTCTCAAATGTCTCCCGGTCTCCACAGTGGGCTTCTGTTCCTTAGGTTTCCTGAAGTAAAGTGTTATTTTTTTGAGAACTAGTCTTTTACTGTGGATTTTTTAAAGACTAGATTGTGACAGGCCTTAATGTGGGGTTGCTCAGATTGGGGCATGAATGCACAAAGAGCCTTCACCCCATTTTTCACAGCCATGCTCTGGCCTGTCACAGCTGCAGGTCAAGGGCGGACCAGGACTGCTCTTTGAAGTGAGCCAAAGAGGATGAACAGAGATGTGGTCCCAGCCCCACATCCATTCTGCACCTGCTGACTAAGGGGGCCAGCCACAGCAAGGGGAAGTGAGGTGCAGCATGGTACATTTCTATGCAGTCCTTCTGCACCCCAGGCTCTCAGTGAAATTTTCTTCATTATGCGAAACATGAAGGAGAAAACATACTCCCTATCTAAACGTAACACAGGGCATGGAACATACCATCTTTGAAGCAAAAGGCTTGTCCATACAATATAATGACATGACAGGATCTATTCGTTCAATGAACAGTTTGGTTGATATCCCATAGCTGAAATGCTTTTTAATAATAAAAAAAATACATGCCATAAAATGCTGCATCCTCTATTGCTTTTTCTAATATAATCTCTTGGTGACAATAAAGATGATGTGACAAAGTGACAAGCAGAAGAGCTACATGGTATTTGACCTATTTGTGATGCAATGACTACTTTCAAAAATACAGTCCAGGATCATGGTGTAATACTTCAAATTATCCATTGGGGGTCTGGGGTGAAACCCCGACTCCACTGAAGTCAAAGAGAGCTTAGTTTTTGACTTCAGTTGGGCCAGGACTTCATCCCTGGTTTTTAAGCAAAAACATAAACGTGCTTCAGAGTCTATTATTCCAAAGTAGGAAGTTAATGATCAACATGTATTAGGCTGCCTGTTTTGTTTCAAGCCAAAGTGTGGTACTTTGAACCAACCAAAAGTGAAAGTATAGTCACAGATATAGGAGTGGTTGTTGGTTGATCTCTGAACTCAGCTGGGGGAGGGTGTGCTGGAGGGGCATCCAGATCACGCCCAGAGACAGATCTAGCTACATGTATTTATGGTAGCGAAGAGGCTGATCAAATTGGGGTAGCCCAGTAAAATGAGAGTAAATATCTCCATGATAGAAGAATTTCATTCCAATGCTTCAGCCATGATATTTGTCAAAGTGCACATTAATGACCTGATTTTCAGAAACACTGAGCTGACTTCCAGGGGTGCTCTGCACTCCTGAAAATCAGACCATAATTTCTTTGTTTGGATTATTAGACAAAGTGTAACAAAAGAACATATTCATTCTGGTTTTCAAATAGTTCTTAAAGACATTTAAACATTCCTATTGCAAACTGGAATTATTTACCATAGGTGTGGCTTCTGTGAAATCCATCAAAAGGTCACCTGGCTCTAAAGCAAATGTACTTCCAACATCCGTGGGGCTCTAAAGGCAGAAACCCACCCCCCCAACAAGTTGGGTAAATATTTAATATTGTAATTATAGCTTAAAATATATTTAATTAAAGACTAAATTAGCCAAGTAGGTTATAAATTACACATACAGTTTTAAATGTGTTTTGATAGGTGAATCTGGAGAGATGGACAACAAAATTATATATCTTTGAAATCTAAGTACATATTAATTGAGTACTCATCCAAAGCCCATTGAAATAGATGGAAGAACTCCCACTGACTTCAATGGGCTTTGCATCAGGTACTAAATATCCTAATTTTCTAGCTGCTGCCAGTATACATAGTATAGTATAAGTGTATTGCTACAACAATTTCATATTAAAAACTACTCCCAACTGTAAAATTATAGCTAATACTATCATCTCATAAGAACATTTAACCATAGCCACTTTCTGTCTTCATATCTATCCTCTCTAATCATTTCTCACTCTATTTACGTGACTCCCCCGCCCCATCTCAGCATCTTACCTTTGCACCAGGCGATATCTGGATTTGTCCTTCTGACGTTTGTGGTGTACACGTTTTCTGTGACATGGGAGATGCTGATGAAATGGATGTCGATGCTGCTGCAGCTGCTGCCAGTGCTGGAGGAAGGTCATCTTCATCACTGTGGTTGTTAAAAGTGCATGAAGCTCCATTCATCATAAGATATAACAGAATTTTCTTTTAACTTGCTTTGGAGGTGCAAGAGGCAGGGGAAAGGAAAATCTGGACAGCAGCTACAGTGCTTCCGAATGCAATTGTGTTCACCAGGCCAGGCATAATTCAATATTTACAGCAAATAAATTAGATTTTCTTTAAACTTTAATGATTTCTCAATAAAAAATACTGACTAAACATCAACAATGAATGCAAAAATGTTAATGGCATGTAGTTTCAAATCTAACTTGATATTATGTACAAATAATTAATATGATGACTGAAAATGTATTTAATTAAAAACATATACTGGTGACTTATTCATACTATGTTTTTATTTTATAGCTTTCATTTTTGCATTTTGCTATTCTATAGGCTTGCTGTATTGGTAAGAAAACCCTCAAATAGATATACAGGATCAACACCAGCCCTGGTACAACAGTGACAGTGAAATTACTGGACTGGATTTGGCACACGGTATATATATATTTCCATTTTCAAAATATCTTAAAGGGCAGTTCTTTTAAAAGCCAGGCAGTCATGTTGGGTTATTTCCTTCTCACGCGTGGTCACCAGTAAAAGAAATTCTGCAGAGCATATTATTCCCTCACTTACCATTGCACTGATCACTTCAGTTATTGACTTCAGTGTGGTTTGGGTCAAGTTTTCAGTTCTCTATTATCCATGCACAGATGAACTGGGGCCATAATTTTGCCATCACTGGTGGCGATGTGTGAAGATCCCCCCCCCCCCCAAAAAAACCAACCCCAAAAACCCCAAACCAAAATCTCAGCTTGGCTGTCACAATCCAGGGCAAGTTTGCTTCATTTGATTTGTAAAGTGAGCAAATGTTAACCTGGCTCTTACTGAATTACAATGCACATGGAACCCTGCATTGCCAGTTTGACAGGCACTTTCCAGAGGCCTGTACTTCGGTTTAACTTTAATCCAGGACTGTGCACCTGTTGTTGTTGTCCGTATAATCACTACTAACACAAGTTGCATGACACACTGCCCAACGCTATCTCAACAAAATTGCTGTGTGTTTTGGTTAATACCAATGCTTTTATAAAATGACCTGACTTTGCCAACTAATGTTGTCTCTTCCACAGTTCATTCTTTTCCATGGAGGAACAATAATTCATCACTTCAGCAGAAGAGCATGTATGACACACAGTTTTTGTGCTTAAAACAAAATATAAAAGCTACTGGGTTTATTAAATAGGTATTTTATTAATGCAATAAGCCAGATTTGGACTTCTGACCTAGTTAATCTCTTTTATAAACATGCAGCTGACATTTCCTCAGTCCTTACTCCCCACACTCAGCAGGGATACTCTGGCTCTATCCCCAGCCTTGCTGGGTAAATCTGTTCCTTCATACTCCTATTTTATGAGGAAGTGGAGATTCTTTTAGAATCTGCCAATTCAGAAAGGCTTCTTAGGTCACGTCCAACTAAACTGGGGAATGAATTTGTAATCTTGTCTTATATGCACTGTGCTATTGTGTTCCAGCTACAGGTTTGAGCACAAGACTTTTTACCACTCTACTCCTTTCACAGCTACCCCCAGCCCCCGCTGTTTCACTTTTTGTTCATGCAATCCAGACACCAGAAGCTATATCCTGTTCCCACTGAACTCAATGGCAAAGATCACATTGACTTCAACTAGAACAGAATTTGGCTCCCGAAGAAATAAATGTAAGGGCTAGCTTGTCAGACACAGGTACCTTAATTTTGCCCTCAGTATTTGAGCATGAAGCCGTTGTATATGCAAAACCTACATATGCAACTACCTAAAGAAATTTGTGCAGTGGGAGTGTGTTGGCTCAGAAACAATTGTTTGCTAGTTTGCTTTTCATATGATGTCAGACTAGATGATCCCAGTGGTCCCTTCAGACTTTATCTATTAATCAAATTGCACTTGCAATTGTTTATTTTGAATGGGCTGCAAATGCAGATATTAGTTTTGCTGATGTGAAAATGTGAAGCTCGGAAATGCTATAATTATACATGTTATATAAACAGCTGTTAAAAAATATGTAATTTACTTTTGGTTTGAAGCCCCTAGCATTTTAATTGAAATCTTCCACTGAGTTGCAGTTTTCTTAAGGGGCCATCATAAAGATGCAAGAATGAAAACCGATATTCTGATATTTATACAATGAAAGTGAGATTTTCAAAAGCTCCAAAATCAAAATGCGAAAATTCTAACCTGGATCTCCATAAATGTGTTATTTTAACTACACTTTAAAATATTGATTTCTTCCACTTGTGTAATTTTCCTGTTGCTTTCATTTTCTCTTGGGTTGCCACTACTATTCCTCTTATCTTCACATTCACCATGTTTCCAATGCATTCTACTACATTTCAACTGATGCATCCTCACCCTCCCAAAGACAGTTCCTTCAAACACTTTAATACATGACTGGACTTTCTTTGGGTTGGCTGTGGCTACCATTCCCACAACCATCCCTCTCAATGGGCTCTCATATTTTCTTCATTCTTGGTAACACAACATCCTCCCCACCCTCATCCACCTCCCTTCTCTCCATTCCTTGTCTCCTTACCCTTCTCTTAGCTACTTCTCTCCATCTGTCTTTGGTTACCATCCTTCTCTACTGCTACTACCATCTCTTGATCCTTGTACTCCCTTTCATTCTCACTACTGTACCTGACACCGTATTTCTTTCCCTCACCCTCAGTCATTGCTTTTCTCCAATAATTTCAGCTCACTGCCAGTTATTATTCTCTTTACCAACGCACCCTATCTTTCTTCATTATACTACCTTAGGAATTAACCTTTCTCCACTCTTAATATATTATTATGATGACATTATCCATATCAAAACTACCCACCTTCTTTTAGTCTATCACCCACGTTATAAACTTGTTCTGATTGTCTGATTTGTTAATGATAAATCTTTATTGGCATATGACACCTTCTTGATGATAGAATTGTTATCACATGCCTGACTTCATTCCTCCCTCTGAGGATCCTCAAGTTAGTTTACCTTGTTTCCAAAAAATCCTCCAAATTTGATGAGAAGGTGAGTGACATTGCCTATTCATAATTCAAATTCTTCCCACCAGAATTCATGCTAACCTTTCCTTCGTGATCAACTCTCCTCTTTCATTACACTTCACATTTTGAAACTGTCTAATCTAGAAATAATGATGGACAATTAACTTATTTTTAAAATCTATTTAACTCTTCTTCAGAAATTCTCTGACTTGATCAACACCATTGATTATTTTCTCTTCCAAATGTCATCATCCCTATAGTCTTCAGTATTCCTATATATTACTTTGACTCCTTTTCCTCTGCCTTCCTTTCTGTCTTGATTCCTCTGCAGATTTCAAACTCTCCTCACCCACTAGAGAGCTCGACAGAATCAATTCAAAATTTCCCAGTAGTTCTCTGACCCTGCCATCAATGACTGCCTCTCATCAGATTGGACTTTGTGCTGAATAAACATTAATAGTATTTGCATTTTCGTAGCCCCTTCCGAGGAACTCAGGCTGCTTTAAAACCAGCGATGAATTAAGCTTCACAACACCCTAGTGAGGGACATATGAATAAACTGAAGCCCAGAGAAGTCAAGTTCACAAAGAAGTTTGTGCTTGAACCTTGATTAGAATTTAAATCTCTTGACTACCAAAACTGTGATTAAACCATAAGACCAACCTTCATTTCCAGTATATCTGTCTCACTCATTATCTTCTCAAATACCTGGTCCCCTCACAGTTGTTTTTCAGTCCTTCATTTGCTGACCTTATAAACAAGCTCCTGATCTCTCCTGCCTCAAAATAGTGTGAGACAGATGAGACTCTAAACTTGTGAGAGAATTTTTCTCCACTGCAATAATAAATCTGATTAACTAAGAAAAGAGCTGTAAAAGCAGAAACTGATTTAAGAGAAGCACATTTGTTTGAGACACATTGGACATTCACAACAAGCAGACAGCCTTGTGAAAATCTTTCTGCAAAATGCTTCTAAATTGCATGCTATGTGTAATCTCCTATATTAGCAGGGAATAATGTATCTTGCATTCCTTGCCTAGAGTGAGTTGTCAATTCCTCTCTTTAGTCTCACTTGCAAACAATGATTTCTGATTAGCATGAGCTGATACGCCATGGTGCAAGAGACTCATGCCATGTCCTACTGGCCAAGCCATGAGTGTGTGTTCCCATATGTTAACCTTAGTATCCTGGACAAATTCAAACTTGGGTATTTACTATATATTTTGACAACCTAAATCTCTGCATAGTTACAATTTAATTCAAGTTCTTCAGTTCTTTTCCTAAAATATTCTGAGGTCTGGTTGATGCAGAATAGCTACTGTGTTCCACTACAAAAGTGGTTACATTTGAGAAAGTAACTCTCTCTATTTATTGGAATCTTTCTGGATGCAATGTGCTATACAAATGAAAGCTACAGTTTGTACTATTGCATAGTTAGTGTCAGTGGGAAGATTAGTCCAGCCAGAGGAGCTAGGCATTATCATCCCACATGTTCAGTTTTTTTTCTTCCTAATGAACTTGATGTTCTTAGTTTATTTATGCTGCTATCACCCCTCTTTCCTTCCCTTCCGTTTAGTCCCTTCCCTTCAATACATGGTGGCAGTGTCTCCCGTGCCATTCTGAGTGGTCCATAAGAATGAGTAATAATAAAACAAGGGGGTTCCAGCCAAGGATCTCAAAAGACATTACAAAAGTGAATCAATTCAGTGCAATGCTTCATTACTCTTTGGCATCAGGGATCAAACCTGAAACCTAAAGGCACGAGCATTTACTGTTTGAATTAAAAGATCAAGCTCTATTAGTGAAGACTGTAGCGGTTTCATTAATCTCTACATGTGGCCCAGAGAGGGACAGAGCCCCACGCTGAGAGGGAGTGTGTTATAGAAGAAACATAGCAACTAAGTAAGCACTATTATCTTCAGTGGAACAACTGAGGCAGAGAGAGGTAAAGTGGCTGGCACAAGCTCACACTACAAGTCAGCGGTAGAAACAGGAACAAATGCCAGATCTCCCCAGCCCCAGGGCCGGCTCTAACCATTAGGTGACCTAGGTGGTTGCCTAGGGCTGTGGGAATTGGGGGACTGCATGTTGGTGGCCCTGGCGGCAATTCGGCAGCAGCTCAACGCCTCTTCTGCTGTCAGCAGCATTTTGGTGGTGATTGCTGCTAGCAGCCAAATCGGCGTGGAGCAATTTGGCGGCAGCTTCTTGGCAGTAATGAATTTTTTTTTGCTTCGCCACCTAGGGTGGCAAAAAAGCTGGAGCCAGTCCTGTCCAGTCCTTCACAGAAAATTTCCTCCTACCCCCCAAAACATAGGTTGGATTATGTTCTGAAGCATGAAGTTTTATAGCCCTACCAAAACATGATTTTTTAGTATTTACTATTATAGTAATGTCCTGTCTCTGTTTTCAGCATGATGGGCTGTGATCCCACCAACTCAGGCTGATTGATAAAACCCAAAGGAATTGAAATCTGCAGGTTTTGTAAAGCTTCAGTAATTTTGCCTACTTAAAATCAACTTCTAATTTCAAGTGGAAAAGGGATTTTTAGTTCCCAACTTTTACCTCTGTGTTAAAGACAAGAGACTTGCATTTCAGTGGGGTATTAAGTTTGTGTAGATTGCATATTCATTTAAGTACTAAGCACTTCAAGATCCTGAGAGATAAAAGGAACTATATCGATGTAAGATCATTATCATATAATTGCACTCATGCCTTTCAGAAGGCATATCTTGAACAATAATTAGCACAACTTTAATTTTCAGCTTGGTAGTAGAGAAAATCTGGCAAATAGTGCCATACAACACTCACAAGCTGTACTGTCTCGTTAACTTCCTCACACGAGAAACTTTAATTTCCTGCTTTTCTGTAGCGCCTGTTGATGGTGTAGTTTCTGGTCGTACTGGTGCTGGACTTCTAAAAACAAGAAAAATGTTTGTGGTGATGGCTTTGTTTAAGCAACATTAAGGTATTTCAGCAAAGTGATAATTTAATGACACATTTAATCTATGAGTTAGCAAGTGCACATTGGCAAATTTACCCTTTTCTTCCATTTGTAATCTAACATGCTGGTGTACACACACGTACTTTTAATTCACACAACACGATAAAGATACTTCAGTGCTGACTACTTAAAACTCAGAAATGCAGTATTTTAAAGAGACCTAACAATTAGTTTTTATAAAACTTTTAAAAAACACAAATATAACTAGAAATATATTAATTGAAGAAATCATTCATCAAAATAGCCTTTGCTTGAAATTAAACATTTCCCTGCTGCATTTGCAACACCAATACAACAGCTTCATTGGCTTCAGCTAAGCTACATTGATGTGAATTGGCTAAGGATCTGGCTCTGAATGGATAGCATTGCCAGTTCTAAAGCAGTTTCCTAATAGGGTAGTTTTCATTCAATACATAAATCCAGTGAAAGCGGGAACAGAAATAAAAATCAAATATCAAATCTAATGTGAGATACAAAATATATGCACACAGTATAATTAGCAAGCAATGAACTTATCACAAATAAGGATTTCAAACAGATCAGGAACCATAAGAGATCATAGGGATAGAGCAAAGAGGACCCTTACTAATTTATATCAATGTGTGGAAGCTTCATTGTGGTTTTCTGAATATTGTAAAATCATTAGTGAACAATATAAAAGACAAATAAGCATTACTTCTAAATACAAAAACCATTCCACTCATTTGACGAGTTAAGTTTACCTTTATGACATTTCATAGTATGCTAGTAAATTTCCTGTTAGCATCTCCTGCAAAAATAATGGAATTTTAGTAAGAGCAGCCCCTTGTTACAATATTCTGCCATGAAATCCTTGACTAGAGCCTGATCCAATCACTCTTTCCATTTACTTTCACTGCACTTTGGATCAGACCCTAAGTGGCAGAGACCACCATTTGATTGTGCACATTATAGGAGATGCAAATTAGCCAAGGTGTAAATTAGTAGAGGACCTACTGTACTCTTACTTTAGATGAAAAGGAACAATAATAAAATTTAATGATATGTTGCACTTTTATATGGACTTCAACCTAAAGATCCATTTTGCAGCACATACAGGATACACAGAGAACATATTAAACTGATGCTACCAATGTCAGAAGATGGATTTTTAACCCCCATTTTTCGAAACTGTCTGGCTGAGCTCCTGTTCCCACTGAAGACTTTCTTCCTCCACACAAAACTCTGCATTGCTCCATCTTCCTCCCTGCCTGTTTCCACTGAGTACACTTTCCCCAACCTGAACATATTCAATGCTCTTGCTTCTCTCAATATGAAATGCTCATCTGTGGCAGGTTTCAGATTAGCAGCTGTGTTAGTCTATATCCGTAAAAAGAACAAGAGTACTTGTGGCACCTTAGAGACTAACATATTTATTTCAGCATAAGCTTTCATTGGCTATAGCACACTTCATCGGATGCATAGAATGGAACACACAGTAGTACGGTGTTTTTTCTTTCTGCTGATAATAGCCTCTTAGAATTGGTATGACAACTTCCACCTTTACATATTTTCTCTGTGTGTATCTATCTATCTACTGTGTGTTCCATTTTGTGAATCTGATGAAGTGGGCTATAGCCAATGAAAGCTTATGCTGAAATAAATTTGTTAGTCTCTAAGGTGCCACAAGTACTCCTGCTCATCTGTGGGTGACTAACAGCAGTCTGGAGAGCAGCTGGCTGGTTGTCCTCATTGGTGAATCTTAGTAGTTCACAGGTGTTATATCACTGAATGGGTGCAGAATGTCAAACACAAGAGTCCTCGGTTATATAACACAAACAATAGCATTATTCCCTTAGGTCTAAATTTAGAAATATTTGTTGATTAAAGAGCAGAAATCATGCTTTTAAGGCAGACACATTCATCCACTGAAGGCCACTAGCAAGTGAGCTTGATGCAAATTTGTAAAAATGGCAGGCTTTTAATCCTGTACAAAGTCCGAAAAATCACACTGATATTACTAAAAAAAGAATGAACTACAAAGCTGAATAATTTACATTGTTACCTTTTGAATTCTACAGCAATCATATATTATCTTACATGAAAGGATGCAGCGTTTTAAGGAGATACCTTGCAATTATTTTGGCTATTTAAAAGAGTCTTTATGTGCAAATATAGACACTTTCCTTATTGTGTGTAGTAAGTGACACAGATTTGAACAAAACCTGATGGTCTGGAGTTCAGGATGACCTAGGCTTAAAAAAAGCATAGTACATGATAATTTCTTGTAAGGTACCCTTGCAATGCCATGAATTTATGGGAAACATTTTTTTGCAAATGTATCCAACTGCTTCAGCATAAGAATGAAGATATTGAACCAAGACAGAGCACCTTAATGACTTGACAGGCTGCATAATAATCTGTCATTTCCAAGTGAGAATGACAATGACAATCATGAATGTTAACCTGCCATGACACATCAACAGAACCTGCTTAAAATTAGAGATACAGCACGCTTCTCTCCAGAGCTCGGAGCTTTAGTGAACCAGTTCCTCTAATCTCACAAGCCTGCTACAACTAGTTCATTAGCCTTGCAAAGAATAAAAAGTAAATAACTTGGCTTATGTCTTCACTGAAGAGCTGGCTAGAGTGGGCATCTGGGTTTAGCCTAATTCAGGTGTGAAAATCCCCACTGCAAAGTGCTACCAGAGTTACTGTGTCCTCTCTGAGTCTGTGCTTGCCCAAGTGTTTCAAGGGAATGTCCCATAGTGGTTTGTGCTGAGCTTCTTCTACGGTTCTCTCTCAGCCAACCGTAGGAGAACACGTCTGTCTTGTGAGGGAAATTGTGGGAAGGCACCGAGGGACTATCAGCTCTTGAGTGATTTTAACTGGTGTCCTCACTGCAAAGTGGGCAGGTTACCAGACTGAGTTAAAGTGGAACCTGAGCAAAGTATGAGAAAGAGTATAAAAGGACTCCTCCTGGCTTGAACTGATTGATTGTTGCTTTCACATCCCTTTTGAATGGGAACATGTAATTCATTCTTTGAGGGTGTGGGAGAGAGAAGAGAAGGAAGAAAAAATATTTTATTTTATAGGAAGATTATCATGTAACTTAAGGGCCTTACAAGTGAAGCGTGCATACACACACACAAAACCCAAACCTTTCCTCTGTTCATAGTATGAGGTTTTTCCACTTTGGTTTTCTTGGTTTAGCAAAGGTTATACAAAGATCAGGAATAATGTGGTTTTCTTTCTGTTGCTATGATGCCAGGAAAGCTCTTCTGATACCTCAAGTTAATTATCAAGAGGATTATCCGGCAATTTGAAAACTGCTTTCTGAGTTTATGCCTTTTTACTGGATTATCATACAGATTGTGACCTTAACCAAGTATTCCCCTAAAGTGCAGTGATTTACTAATCTGCACAGAGTTCGTGGGTGAGTGGTTTCAGAGTGGTAGCTGTGTTAGTCTGTATCCACAAAAACAACAAGGAGTACATGTGGCACCTTAGAGACTAAACAAATTTATTTGGGCATAAACTTTCATGGGCTAGAACTCACTTCATCAGATGCATAGAGTGGAACATACAGTAGGAAGATTATATACACATGCATACATACAGGGAACATGAAAAGGTGGAGATAGCCTCTTAGAGTTGGTATGGCAAATTAATTAAGGTGAACTATTATCAGCAGGAGAAAAAAAAACTTTTGTAGCGATGATCAGGACAGCCCATTTCAAACAGTTGACAAGAAGGTGTGAGTAACTGTAGGGATTTTGCTACTCTTTTCTTCTTTTCAGAAAAAACCCAACCTTCTCTTCCTTCCTCCCCAGAATGAAAATACATTTGTGCACTGCAATTTAGGCTAAGACTGCAATGCTCCTGCATTCTGACAGGAAGGGGTTGTGACGTGACATTGCACCTCATAATTTTTTATGGAAATAGGCTTATGAATATGACATAACTGGAATATGTTTTATGCTACATATGCTGTGTAGCATATCTCTGTAAAGATTATGAGCGACTAAATCTATTCCTCCTGTTTGTAAGCATGTATCATTTTTGTATATGAAGTTAGCAGAAATGTTAATATTGTTAACTATTACATTCCTCAGGCATAAGAAAAAAGAGGGAGGATCACAGATCTGCCCAACTTACCATGACTAACTTACCATGATTTTGGTGCCAGAGGAGAACAACATCTAGTAGATACCACCTTTTATTTTTTTTCCCCAATCAAGAAGCAGCCAGGCCCAAAAAGCCTAGTAGAGCCCATGGGCATATTCAAGTCCGACCAAAGGAGAACCACCCTTGAAGAGCCCAGTGGAGTGGAGATGTCCTTTAAATGTTCTACACAATCCATGAATGGCATCTCATTTTGATAACTCACGTAAGCAGAGGTTATTTTGTGGATGGATACTGTAAAAGTACATTTTCCCGCACACAAAGTGACCTCTGCACAACTTGACGTAACTTATATTTCTTCCCCTCTCTTCTCTGGTGACTAACGTCAGCCAGCACTGAGATATAACATTTCATCTTGTGTTTCATGTTATTTAGTTCCTAATGTAATTAGCCCTAATGTAATAGTTTTAATTAGTTTTGGATTGTAAGATTTGCAAAGGAAATATAATAAATGGATATGCAGAGCACCAGATGGTGACTGTAGCTTCACCCACACAAGAAGAATATTCCTATTTGCAATCTTATCAAAGATGAGATAATTTGGATAATAAGGATCAACAAAGGCAATGCAACAGTTGGTCTTGAAAGAATTTCACAGTCGAATACTGAACCATTTGGCAAGTTGAGCATACCAGACTGTTGATAAAAACCCAAAAGCATATTACCATAAAAATAGTTTAGTCAATATACGCACCACATTAGAGACAATATCAAGTAATAGTAATGACAGAAATAAAAATAGCTCAGCTGCCAATGGAAACATTTGACTAGACGATGGATTCTCATTTATATTTCATTGATTTACACCAGAAATGGAAGTGCTTATGTTTAAGTATGTGAATATTACTTTGCTTGGCATTTAACTAGAATTTATATGAAATTTACAGTTCTAAACTTACAGTTTTCAAACTTATGACCGTCTTCTGATAACAAAAATTACTACATGGCCCCAGGAGCGGGGACTGAAGCCTGAGCCCGCCTGAACCTCACCACCCCGGACAGGGGGGCCAAAGCTTGAGCCCCACCACCCTGGGCAGTATGGGGAAGGGGCAAAGACAAAGAAACGCAAGAGATTCAACCCCAGGCTTCGGCTTCGACCCCAGGTCGTGGGGCTTGGGCTTCAGCCCTGGGGGAGTGGGATCAGGCTTTGGCCCCAAAATCCCAGCAACTTTAACACCCACCCTGGCAACCCCATTAAAACAACGCCATGACCCACCTGGGGGTCCTGACCCACAGTCTGAGAACCTTTGTTCTAATCACACTGTATTTGATGAACGAGGATGTTTTATAGTGACACTCTCAATCTGAAGTTTTGACACAGACTGATTTCAAAATATTTAATTTCTTATGCAATACCATTTAAATAGCATGCTCTGAATTTTGTTTTTAATTCCATTAAAATATTATAAAGGGGTTTTCTGCTCCCCTCCTGATGTTTATAAAGGCTACTTTATTAGGGGAAGAATGGACAGCCCTGACATCATCAGCAAAAAATGTTCTTGGGTCTCAAGGTTACTTGTCCATGTAAGCAATTGCTGAAGTTCCCATAGGGAACTTTGTCTCATGGAACACCCCCCATTCATTCAGTCTTTTAAGATATGGTCCTTGCCATGGACAGGTTTGAAATCCCGACACCATCTACCATCTCAACCTATCAGAAAGGGAAAAAAAAGTACTCCACAGTCTTAGCTCAAGGTCAAATAAAGGCTTAATCAGAAAAGAGGAGCCCTGTACTGCACTCTGAAGGCCAGTTAACTAAGGCTCTGCTGGACTCCAAGGGGAATGAGTTCCGCCACTGGGGAGAGTCTGGTAAGAAAACCCTAACTTGAGTATTTAAGAATTGAAATCTAAAGACTGATGATAGGAGTATTTCATCTGTTCTCAAGGATCATGATGGTGCTTTGTGAAGGAGGCAATCTGTTACTTAGCCAGGGGGTTACTTGGTCATACAAGGTTTCACAGACCAAAACTAACACATTGAATAAATCTACAAGCAGATGGCAAGGCAATACTCTGCATGAAGCAAAGGTGCAATGTGCTTACACTAACCCATTTCTACTAAGCAAGCAGGCCATTAGCTACAGTTTTTGAATAGTCCTCAAGAGAAGCTAAAGGCTAGAAAATGACAATGATATGTGAGACTGGGTCAGGTTTTCATGAACAAGCAAAGACTGTAACCCTTTGGTAGGATCAGAAGTGGAAAAACTACTACTGACACTGCAAACCCAGAAGAAGTTAGAATTTGTAAGGCAGTTAAAGACTGGAGGCCTCTCCAGTACAGGGTAGATACAGAATCACAGAAACATAGGGCTGGAAGAGACCTTGAGAGGTCATCAAATCCAGCCCCCTACTTTGAGTCAGGACCAAAAAACCTAGACCATCTCTGACAGATGTCTGCCCAATCTGTTCTTATAAAGGGGATTCTGCAATGATGGGAATTCCACAACCTCCCTTAGAAGATTATGCCAGACCTTAACTACCCTGATAGTTAGATAGTTTTTCCTTATATCTAATCTAAATCTCCCTTGCAACAGATTCAGCCCATTTCTTCTTGTCCTACCATCTGCGGACATGGCAAACAATTGGTCACCATCCTCTTTATAACAACCCTTAACATATTTGAAGACAATAAAGACCCCTCGGTCTTCTCTTCTTCAGACACACCCAGTTTTTTAAACCATTCCTCACAGGTCAGGTTTTTTAAATCTATCCTCAGTTTTATTGCTTTCCTCTGGACTCTCTACAGTATTTCCACATCTCTTTCAAAATGTGGCACCTAGCGCTGAACACAGTACTAGTGTGATCTGTGGCCTCACCAGTGCTGAACAGAGTTGAACAATTACCTCCCATGTCTTACATATGACAGTCTGTTAATACACTCTAGAATGATATATTACCTTTTTTGCAACAGCATCACACTGTTGACTCATATTCAATTTGTGATCCACTATAACTCCCAAATCCTTTTCAGCAGCATTACCATCTAGCCAGTTATTTTCCATTTTGTAGTTCTGCGTTTGACTTTTCCTTTCTAACTGAAGTACTTTGCACTTTATTAAATTTCACTTCGTTAATTTCAGATCAGTTCTCTATTTTGTCAAGCTCATTTTGAATTCTAATCCTGTGCTCCAGAGTGCTTGTAACCTCTTTCCAGCTTTGTATCATCTTTAAGTTTTATAAACACACTCTCCACTCCCTAGTCCAAGTCATGAATGAAAATATTCAAAAGTACAAGACCACAGACTGATCCCTGTAGGATCCCACTAGATACACTATCCCAGTTTGACAGCAAACCATCGATACCGTCTTTCAACAAGTCGTGTACCCACCTTATAGCAATTTCATCTAGACCACATTTCCCTAGTTTGCTTATGCGAACATCAGGTGGGACCGTGAAAAGTTTTATGAAAATCAAGACACATCATAACTACTACTTCTCTCTATCCACTAGGTCAATAACCCTGACAGAGAAGGAAATTAGTAGGTTTGGCATGATTTGTTTCTGACAAATCCATGCTGGCTATTCCTTATAACCTTATTGTCCTCTAGGTACTTACGAATAATAATGGATATACTTAAATTTAATAATTTGTTCCAGTATCTTCCCAGGTATTGAAGGTAGACTAGTTCATCTGTAATTCCCCAGGTCCTCTTTGTTTCAGTTTTTAAAGACAGGTACTATGCTATCTCGTCTTCAGTGTTCTGGGACCTCCCTGTCTTCTGTGAGATCTCAAAGATAATTACTAACAATTCTGAGATTGCTTCAGCTAGTTCCTTAAGTATCCAAGGATTAATTTCATCATTCCTTGCTGACTTGAATAAATCTAAATTATCTCAATATTCTTTAACGTGTTCTTTCCCTACTTTGGTTTCCATTCCTTCCCAATTGTTGTTAATATTAATTGTGTAGAATATCTGGTCACCATTAACTTTTTAATGAAGACTGAAGCAAAATGGACATTAAACACCTCAGCCTTCTTGATGTCATCTATTATTAGATCTCCTTCTCCACTACAGTAGAGGACTTACAGTCCTTCACCTTTATCTTGCTTCTAATGTATTCATAGAAATTCTTCTTATTGCCTTTTCTATCCCTTGCTAAGTGTAACTTATTTTATGCCTTAGCATTTCTGATTTTGTCCCTACATGTTTGTACTATTATTTTGTACTCCCCCTTAGCAATTTGTCCACATTTCCACTTTTTGTAAGATTTTTTTTTGATTTTCAGGTCATTAAAGAGCTCCTGATGGAGCCATATTAGCCTCTTATTTTTCTTCCTATTTTTATTCGCATCAGAATAGTTGGCAATTGTATGTTTAATATTGTCTCCTTGAGAAACTGCTAGGTCTTATGATCTCTTTTTTCCCTTAGCTTTTTTTTCCCTTTGCATCTTACCAAGCTGTTCTCTAAGTTTGTCCAAGTCTGTTTTTTTGAAGCCCATTGTCCTTATGCTGCTGCTCACACTTCTTCCTTTCCTTAGGATCATGACATCTTTCATTTCAGGGTCATTTTCTCCCAGATTACCTTCCACCTTGAGATTTGCACCCCATTCCTCCATGTTGGCCAGATTCAAGTCAGAAAGGACTGCTCACCCCCCCACCGCCCCGCATTATTTCCTCCACTTTCTGAAAAAAAGGCATTGTCCACAATACATTCCAAGAATGTACCGGAAATTCTGTGTTTTGTCATATTACTTTTCTGAACAGATATCTGTAGTTAAAATTCCCCATTACTATCAGTTATTTCTGTTATTTGCTATTTATACCTACACCTTATCAATATATTGAATATAACAACAATCCATGTAAACTGTTTTAGTGGATTCACCCCATCAAGCCACATCACTTCTGTTCTATCCAGACAGAGCATCAGCGAACTCATTCTCATTTGGGTCAATGCCTTGGGTAGGCAAACAAGAAAGTGGCACCGTCTGGATCTGATGAAAATGAAATGAAGATTTTAATGTCCTGAATATACAGATGGCATCATAGCCCAGATCCGCCTACTATGTCTCATAACAGCGTCACACGTAGGTTGCCTGAGCGAAATTCTTTTCAGTCTTGAGATAAGAGGGCCCTTTGGGTGGATGAACAATAACTCCACACCAATCCCCTGCTGACTTCCCAGAAATGAAAAAATAGAGCCATAGAAAAAATAATTCCATCCACCTTGTCAGATTTCACAGGCATGTCTGCAACATCTGTTGATCAATAGTAGAAAGAGACAGTCGATGTAATAATATTAACATGAACACTTACAGAGTGTTGATTAACTAGTTCCTTCCTTAGCAACATTAGGGAGAGCGGGAAAAGAAAGCTCAAGATCAGTAAAGTACAGTAAATCATTGTAATCTCCTACTCAGGATTGCTATTCTCAAGGAGTTTGCAAAACTCACATATTTCATAAGGAGCTTTTATAAACACGTATATAGTTTTTTAAGTTACAAAAAAATTCAGATTTTTCTGAACCACCATACAGAAATTTCCAGAATAAATCCCCACTACATAGGCCTAAGAACTGAATTTAATGACTAAGCTTAAGTATGGATTTAAACTAGTCATGTCTGGACCAGATTCTCAGGCAGTGTGACCCACCAAACCGTACTAAAAATATAACAAACAGGAGAAAAGGAGACCTCCAGCCCTCAAAACCAAACAAAAACAAAAGATCTTTCAAGCCATACATCAGAAAGAAGCAGTGAAAGGAAAGGAAATTAAAATACAGGTTAAAATAAAACAGAACCTCTACCCCAACTCCATTTTTCCCTTGGCCGGTTACCTTTAAATTATGTTTTGATATTATTTTCACTTTTATGTTTATGCCAAACTTTTGGCTATTTGGAAATTACTTATATGATATTTGGTCTGTCATGTAATCATTGATTTAGAGAACTGGAATAGCATTACTACATAACTGAGGTGAATTGGCGTCGTGTACTCATTAATGTGTAGTTCTACTCTTAAAAGTGACTTAAAATGGCATTTGGAGGTTCCATGTTTACTATTACTCAGTCACGCCATGGCAAGGCCCAGCTGGTCCCTGTCTACCCTAAACTGTACTTGAAGGGAGCCCTTTGCATGTGGCCCCCTTTTTTGGTCGCCTGGAAAGTGTGTTGTGGGGTGGGGGTGGGGAGAGGGAAATCAGATATCTCTAAGGCACAACCATTCCCTGCCATGGGTCTACCTCCTTGTAACCCACCTTCCTGACCTTGTCGAAGTCTCTCAGCAGGTCTAGGATCCATATGAGAGTGATGAAAATTGAGCAACCCAGGGGCATGCTGGGAGTGGGAACAGGGGATGTGTCCCCTCCCAATCTCTGGCTCCACTTAGAACCTCTGCAAAAAATAACAGAGCAAGACGCCATTGTGGCTAGGGGTTCCCTGTTAATGTGATTCCAAGGACCCTACTTTCCTACCTACTCTCCCCACAAAGGGATCTGTGCTAATTCCTGGAAATCTATCAGATTTGAGAGCTAGCCCTGCAAACTTTCCTCCATTGGGTTGGTATGGGGGATCTATGCCAGGGTATCCCCAATAATTTCCAAATTCATTAGAATAAAGCAGTTGTGTCCAAACTTGTGGCCCATTAGGTTCTGAACTGTGGCTGTTGAGGGTGAATATGTTAAGAAAATGTGTTTGACTATGAATATATCTTGCCCTCTGATTTATGAAGTCCAGTATTTGAATCAGCCTCGTTAATACGGAGAGGAGATGGGGCTACCAGGTCCCCATCAGTGCCAGGAGCAGCTCTGGTGTGAGCTGGAAGTTCTTTGATCAGTTGCTGTCCCTTTCTTATTGTAGCTGCTAAGCAGCTCCTCCGGTGGGCATCTTGGGAGGGGAGAGGAGAGGGAGAAAAGAATAGCTCTGCTTGATTCATCACCTGCTTTCCTGCCAGACAGAGAGCACAAGAGAGAGAGCAGGACAAGTGTTCAGTTAGTTCTGCCTGAGACTAGGGAAATAAAACTATTGATTGGGCACCCATGAGCTTTTTGAAATCATATGTTCATTCTCCAGGGTGAAAAGGTTAGACAATTCTGTAATGAAGTAACTAACAAGCTCAATAAGCTACCACAATTAGCTGTTTGACAGCCTGCTTGGCGACCATACTGCACATCAATTTATTCCTGTCTCAAACTGTGCACTGGGAGCAACCGTTCTGACACTGATGATGAATAGAATGATGTTACTACCATTCATGTAAAGGCAGCATGCTTCCAAATATCCCATACAGTGAAGTCCTCTTTTTTAAAAAATAAACCCTGTTATAAGAATGTATTCTCTGGGATTCAAACAAAACATTAAAATATGACACTCTTTTAAATGGCTATCTGCAAAAGGAAAATTCCTGTGAGAAGAATCAGCTTCCACTGCAACAAAACCAGTCTGATTCAATCCAAACCAGTCCTTCCTGCAGATCAAGAAATCCAAAGGAACACATTTTCTGTGCTCATAAACAAATGCTCCCCTTTCCACTGTTAAAATAATTCCAGGAAACAGAAAGAACCATGACCAGCAAACAAGGTCTATGTTTGTGCAATACCTAGCACAATGGGGTCCTGGTCAGTGACAGAGGTTCCTAGCCACTACTGCGATAATACAAATATTATAACATCAGTAGCAGCAGCAGCTGAAGATTTCATTAATTTAAAAACAGCAGTGTTCCGATAAGTGGCATCACTGTGGAAATCAGATTCAAAATACAGAAAACAGAGATTGTATTTTAAAGCTACTCTGAGTTTTAGTAAAATCGACTGAAAGGTTATGATTCTTATACATATTTTCTACCCAAAATGCTTTTTTTTTTTTTTTGGCTCTTTGCAAAACTGAAATTATCTACACACATATTATCAAATCTTTCTCCTGCCTGAATTTTAAAGCTGAGATTTTGAAGACTGTATATACTTAGACACATAGTTTAAACACAACCTCACTACAGGTTGTAGTTTGAAAAAAATACACTGTATAATCAAGTTGCTGCTTGCCAGACTTCACACAGTAATTGAGATATGTATACATGGATTTTGGCATGCATACTGTAGGCAGCGTTTTGAAAATGTTGTACTACATAATGTATTTATTTGATGTTTTCCCTACAAACAAGAAGTAACAGACCTTACATTAGGGTCCTGCAGACTGGAGGCCTTACTGGTATTTGCAAATGATGTCTCTTCTTTCCCCACCTGCTAAAGGAAAGAGACATAGTTTAGTATAATGTCAATGTATTTATGGTATGCAGTTCTAGTTTTATAGTATGGTATATATTTATAGTATAATATATTTACTGTACAACTATTTCTACAAGGATCAAAATAGTTTCAATGTATAAAATGCCAGTTGTGCCCAGATTTAAAAAGCAAATTTGTTTTGTTTTCCGTTTACTTCTGTTGGGATTCATTTAAAAGTTGATCAGCTACAGAATACAGGGCACAGTATAATAATATTGTGGGAAGATGATCTTTTTGGGAAATAAGTGCACATTCCATAAAATATTTCCACGTAGGT
Organism: Dermatemys mawii; assembly: GCA_007922305.1. Taxonomy (NCBI): domain Eukaryota; kingdom Metazoa; phylum Chordata; order Testudines; family Dermatemydidae; genus Dermatemys; species Dermatemys mawii. Next base: position 6,278,117 of record ML677371.1, on the reverse strand, counting down.
AGTGGAACCATTGAAAACAAAACATACCCCTTTTTCTTCTATTTAACCCTTCCCCAAAACTAAACTATGTGCTGACTATTTCCACTTGCATATCCACAGCCTAATTAGAATCACCATGGCAAATCTCATAATTGTTAAGACATTGAAAAATTAATAGAAAAAGTAATACCTCTACAAATAATTAGTCTCCACATAAAATCCACAAAAAGCTCTCCAATCCACCATTCCCCTACAAGCCACAAACCCATCTCTCTTGTATACTTTGTCTACAGCTATGGAAAAACAACTATGTACAGATGTAATATTGCTTAAATGAAATTGCCAGACAAAGTAGCCCAGCAGTTAATTCGACTTAGCCACTTATTACTCTTCAGTGTAGATTCAAGACTCCAATATCCACTTATCACCAGTGCAGTATTGTACCTGGTCCCCATTCACTCTACTAGTACTGTCTACAAACATTAGAGTATCTCCATATCTGTAGTAGACGAGAGGGGCGAGAACTTTACCTACTTTATTTAAAGGATAGAGAGGAGTTAGTGCAGACAATAAATTGTATTAATTTTTCATTGTTTATTAAAAAAATAACACTTAACATGTAGATTTTTTTATACTTGGAGCATTTTAGAAATCTATAATTAATCTATAGATTGGAAATACTTAAAGAAAAGTATTTACACTACATGCATGGTTCACAATTGGGCTGGGTATGGGACATAGCAAAATTAATTCTTACATTTCTGAACTTCAAATGTTTAGGTTTCTTTCAAATTATAATCGGTAGTGAGGTTGTGTTTAAGGTCCGTATATTCACAATCAAGCTCTGTCTTAAAATGTTTTTGTTTAGGGAATGAGGAAAAACTGAATCACAGTTAATGTAGGTGGGCTGCAGAAGTTAGTACTTTGCTCTTTAATATTTATGGCAGATGGTGATGCTTCAGGGAGTGGCTTGAATTTTAAGATGCACTTGAACATAATAATAGAAAATAGAGTTTTATTACTGAGAATGAAGCACAGGAAGATTACAAAAGTCAGCAATTGTAATGGCAAATGAAATTATTAAAATTCCATCTACTTCATCAATGCGAGATGAGTGCGCCCTTTAGCCAGCTACAGGAGGGATCCAGAATATTACTAGCTAATAACTCTTTCCCCCAGTCCTGTGACAGTAAGATGACATCTACACTTGGAGCTAAGGTTGTGCTTCACAGCTTGTGCAGAGCTAGTATGCTAAAAATAGTAGAGTAGCATCAGTAAGCAGAAGACTGGGCTAGCTGCCACAAATTTAAACCCACCCAGACGCCCTATGTATGCACCCATGGAAGCTAGTGTATGACATTGCTCACACTGCCCATGCTATCATGGCTACAATACTACATTTAGTTCGATGAGAGCTAGCACAAGAATACACACACAAGCTCGGAATCTTCATCTGCTCCAAGTGCAGATGAAGCCTTAATCCCAAGGCCATTGCTACCTCCCCAACATGGGTCTACAGTGGAACATGGAGCTAGCTTAATGGAAGGTCAGGAAAAAAGACTATTCTTAAACATTATTTTCTACATACTGAGGGCTTTTTCATTATTATTTTCATCTTCTTCATTATTAGTTTATGCTCTACAGGATAGAAAGTAAATATTGAAAGTGGGTACTGTAGAAGAACAGACCCGGAAAGAAATTCTACCCATAAATTATATTACTGAGAAGGGCTTCAGCAGTCTGGAAATTGGGTTACTCCTGTTTTTGCAAGATCAGGTAGCTAAACTAGTCAGCTGACAGAATGCTTTTGGCCTTGTTTCCTTTTCACATGGTAAACCACCCTTGCTAACCAGTGAGCAACTTCCTCAGCACACCTGAAAACATCTAATACAAAGCTTGAAACAAGAACTATATACAAGGCAAAATTCCCATAGGAGTGTACAGATTGTTGGAGCTCCTTGAAGAAATGCAAATATTATGACCAAGATTCATCTTTCTGTTCCAGGACACCCAACAATCTGGAAAAGGAGTTTTGTCTTGAACCACACAATATCTGGTGGGAAATTTATATCAGCAACTAGCCAGAGAGGTCCCTGTGGACTACTAAATTCAGGAACCTTAATTGTCAGAGGATCTGATATCCACATAGTAATGATGTATGAAAGCAGGAATGCAGTGACATTTGGCTGCTCAGCAGACTTCTTCCACTGAGGCAGATTCGCTCTCTTTCCGGAAGTCAGCCATGCTATAAGAGGAATGAGCTTTAATGCCTCTGGGGTATGGCAGGCCATCTGGTACACATGCTTCCTTTGGACACAGTCAGATCCATTTAATTATTACCAAAAGGGAAACAGTCTGGCTCTTCTTGCAGCCATATTAGAGGAGAAATAGGGAACTCAGTACTGCAGGCTCTTAGACAATATGGATTCTAATGCCATCCATAGAATGCCGGGCTCTTTCCTTATCTGAGTCTAGCACAGGGCAAAGAAAAAGGAAATTAATGTTCTGATTTCAGTGAAAAACGGTTTGGATAAAACTGCCAACAGGGCAACAAGTTACTTTATCATTGGGGAAAAAGAAGACAAAAGAAGTGACAGGACAGAGGCACTAGTTTGCACACTCTGAATAGATAAGCGATTGCCAAGAAAAGCGACTATTTTTGAAAGCCAAAATAAGGATGCTGAAGGGAGAAGTCCAGAGCATAAGCAGCACCAAACTTACACTCCAGTTGCTTAAGTGATCTGCCTAAATTTCACTAAATTCTGCACTTCTGATTTTTAGAGATGCTGAGCACCTACTGCTCCCATTGCTTCTGAACCAGGATTTATGGCATGTCCTTCTTTAGGTTCCCCTCTAAGCATGAGGAGGATCCCCAACCACAGTCCGGGGGTGGAGGGCGAGTGGGAATCAGACACCTAATGATCGTCTGAGAGTTCCACTGAAGTGGGAAAGCTCTTAGGAGGAGTGGGAAGTGCTCTCTGGGAATGAGCTATGTCTCCCAACAGCTGAAGGACTTGCCTAGCAGACAGAGTCTGCATAAACCTGAGCTTCCTCATTATGTTGGTGACCTTTTATGCTGTCTTTTAAAGGGAAGACTGTCCCCTGTGGCGGTGTCAAATGCAGCCCCTGAATGGACTGCTTATTATGCAGGGCTGAGGATCCAGCTACAAGCTCTGTGACTGTGATGGGGAGGGGCCGGAGGAGCACACAGGGTTCCCCGCAGTAGTCAGTAGTCCTTTCTATGACTAATTCAGACTAGGACTCAGGCACAGGAAACTCTGCAAGGTGACACTGCAGTGCAGGCAAGCCAGAGACTCAGTGAGCTACTGAGAGGCATTGTGGGTCTCGAGCTCAGGTCTGCCGGTCCCCAGGCAGCCCTAATACCACAGCCAACACCTGGCAGCTCACGGCTACTGGCAGGGAGTCTGGGCTGGTGAACCCTACCTCACCACAGGCACTTCCTACAATGGTCCCAATTGGAGGAGACTTGCAACCAGAGTCATGGTTTAAGCCAGCAGGCAGCACAGGAAGTTGTGAATCCCGGTTGTCTGCTTTATCGGCTCCTGCTGTCTTGCCTGATTCCTGAGTCTGCTATCCTGTCCTGTTCCTCCCTGCCTGCCTTGCTCCAGATTACATCCCACTGCTACACCCACCCCCGGCTACTGACTATCGGCTCAATTCCTGACTCCGACTCACACCTTGACTCTGTATCTATCTGTCCTCCAGTTCCTGACTCTTGTTCTGACCACTAGGCCTGGCCACCACTTCTCTGACCACTAAGTCTGCCTGCCTATATCTCTGTTCACAACAGGTATACTGTATATGTTTGTGTGCCCTGCTTCCTAAACAAAGAATCCCCTTTGTGTTTACACCACCTTATTCCTGTCTCCTCCTTATCACAAGAAGCATTATAGTCAGCATTATGTCACTTCCACGTAAGGAACATCTTGTTTTCCCCTTCTGACTTTGTGACTCAGCCCAAAGGTAGACTGAGGCACCTGATCCCATTTAAAGGCAGTCAGGCTGCTGATTGGGGGAGAAAAGGTTCTGAAAGTTGATTTTTGGAGGTTCCTGACTATGCAAAAGGGAGGGGAAGCAACACCCTTTCCAGATTGCTCGAATCCTCCAAGCAGAAGGATAACAATAGCAATGACTCAATGGCCCTGACTGAAAAAAATGCTTTCCCCTGCATGTCTGTCAGCTTGAAATGAAACTGAGGAACTCTGAAGCACAGGGGATACTTTTCAACTCCCTGCTAACATATCCAACCATGACCACATTGTATTTCATAAGCTAAGCAGCGAGGTCACTGGGAAAAGAAGCCTCCAAGGAAAACCCTGGTGCAGGAAGAGCTGTTGGTATTTTAGCAGGTAGCACTCTTCCTTTGTGATCAGAATCCCATCGCGGTCAGCTCTCTGAGGTAGGAACCATCTTTTTGGTCTGTGTTTGTACATTGCCAAGTACAACAGGATCCTAATCCATGACTGGGGCTCCCAGATGCTATTGCATGGCAAATAATAAAAAATAATACCTGTACCACTAAGTGTTAGCAGGCAGTGAATTGCTGGAGACCTTTTCTGGTGAAAGGCAGAACTGAGGTCTTGATGTATGGTCATAACAATCTTGTGGCACTTTTTGCAAGTCTGTCCCTTAGTGTCCTAGGGATTTTTTTCTTCACCCTTGACCACTTTAACTAAACAAAAGTTGTTGTCATCATTTTTTGTCACCCCTTTTTGAGTAGAGTTGCTGATTCCATTATAATGGTTGCTGTATTCCACCTAATGATGCTCCCCATCATACATTCCATGAAGTCCTATCTTTCTGTACCTCTGCCTCCCTTTATTTCCAGCCTACTCACTTTTAAAGTTCAACAAATCTGTTTCATTTGACAGACAGAATACAGCCAATTTGAATTATAGCCATTTAAATTCCATTGTTATGAACAATTATAACTGATGTGATGTCACATTCATTGGAGTAGGAGTTGAGAGTATCACAATACTTGCTTCTTTTTACTTAGCTTGGAATTTGAGAGTGAATGTATTGCTCATCCAAGTGGGTGACTAACAGCAATGGCTTAGCAAGGCATTGTGCAAAGAGGCCTGTACAAGATTCTCTCTCTAATATACACCCCCTTCCTCCTAAGGAACAGCACTTCAGCCTGGACCTGTTATTCTCCTGTTTTGGGTCTCTTAAATTGAGACTGTCAAATTATGCAGGGATGTGTGATATGCAGAAGGAGGACCAAGAAGATATCAGCAAATCTGTATTATTTCTAAGCAAATCTTGGGTATAAAATATTATCCACAATGGAGGACAGACTGACATGCCTGAAATTTTCATCATTTCACAATGTTTGAGTAGCCATCTAGCAGAAGGCAGGAATTCCTCCAGGCATCCAGAAGTATTTAGCCAAGTCCTATTACTTTTCACATAAGAGTATAAATCCTCCAATGTCTTTTCTGTACCAAACTGATTTTCTCTTGTGAAATTATTATGATTTACATATGTGAATAAAGCACTTAAACCCCAAATCATATAGATAGTAATGCACCATATTTCCTTGCAGCAGCCTTTGGGGAAAATTTGAAAACCACATACATCAACTTCTTTGGACTCTGCAACTTTGAAGAGTCTTTATAAATAACTGACAGTTTAATTATTCCTTAAAGGACAACACGATGAAAAGGCAAAGGCCCACCAAACATATAGCTAGGAAAACCACTGATGAGTGTCACCTCAGCTGTACTCCCTTGCTACATTAAATAATGTGTGGATCCAATTTCCTTTTGCATTCATTGAACACAGAACAAAATGTAGCATGAAATATGATCAGAACAAATTCTGAGATACATCTCCAATGGTGCAACATGTTCCAGTAGTTCTAGGCAAGGCTAGTTAGCACAGGCCAACTTCACACCTTAGTTATTTACATTAAAAATATGTCCTAGCCCATAGACTGGCAATACACATCTTAGAGCAAAACTACATCTTTGGTATGTAAGGTTTTTAGAGGTAAGGGAGAGAGAAAAAAGAATAAGGTAATCTGCAGTAGTCTAAAAATATTGCATAGATATCAACTTTTGAACAAGTTTTAATACTCTCTTTGTACCAAATTCTAGCATCATGTTCAACCCACAAAGAAGTCACTGCCCTATGATCTGAATATATTCTTCTAGGTTAGAGATAAGACATCAGATTCACTCTTGCTGTAATTTCATGGACTTATGAGCCCCAAGGAGTTGTGACTGCTATGAGGGAAGAGAAGATGAAGTGAAAACTAATGGAGAAAATAAGCATCTGTTGTAGAAGGCACACTGGATAAGAACACTACATACCTTTCCAGCCAAGAGACGAAGACCCAGGTAAGGTAATTCTCAGTTTGCTCAGGAGTCTGTATTTAATGCTAAAGAAAATCAGGATTTGCTTTGGGCCAGACTGGGTATGCACAGCAATCAGAATCCTCCATCAGTGAGGCCATGAATGACTTGGTGACTCATGATATTGACAACTCTTCTGATCAATCCCCCCATTTCAGCACTGAGCCATATAAACTGTGAGGGCTTTAAACACTGCTGGAAGCTGGTCTTTTGTATTCACACAGCTTTTCATTGTTGGTTTTATACTGCTCCTTCTTAAACGAACACATGATCTGCAGCCTGTCAGCTATGAAGTGTTGGATGCTCATGAAGAAGTTTGAAGGGCGTGTTGTGAAAGAGTGCTGATTAGTATCACAATACAGACACTGCACTGAGTCTTCTGTGGAACCCACAGCCTAAATTTCCAGAATGTGTGTGGATTCATCACATTTTTCACCAGTTAACATGTGCATCTGCACACACTGAGACATACTCCACCACACTTTGCAGCTTGATTCTCAAACTAACATTTCTGTATGGAAATATTTCTCTTCACGAAATAAACAAACTCACTCATGTTAGTTTCTTGCTACTCCAGAACTCTAACATTTATGCAGAACTGTGAGTAATCTGTACCATAAACAGATAAGTTTTATATCTCCGATTCAGAGTCACAGCTTTGAGGAAGGATAAAAAAAGAAGCATATAGAAAAGAAAAACAGCTCTTCTGCATGACTCCAGAATGGAAATTGAGTGCAAGTCTTCCCTTTCAGCTCCTATTTCTAACTACATTGTATAGTCCCCCCACACCCACTACTTATGTTTGAAATTGCAGCAATTGGAAGTATGTATTTCAATGTTTCTAAGGCACCTGTCCCCATGGTATCTAGTTGCCATGAATACACTGATGTGAATGAATCAAAAATCAGCATTTCCATCGCCAAACTCTCTTCCCTCTGCCTTTCCTCCCCCGACCATTGTCAGGAACTACTAATGAAGTCCTGTTCTACTGACTATACTGGGTGCCTGTATGAACTTGTCATTTCCTGATGGTATTGGTGTCTGGTATTTGAAATATTCCTTGCTTTTCAAATGGGAAATTATTATAAATATTACAAGTAGCAGTTAAATAGTTACTTTAGATAAGTGGAAAGATTTTAAGGGCACCCTCTGGTTCCAGTTCCAACAGTGCCCCATTAGTGCAACTGTTTCACTGATGCTTCTGTTACTAACCGGACAATGGAGATGTCCAGCAAAATCTCCTAAAGTACAGTACAATGATGGGGAGTTCAGAAAGTTAAAGGATCTTTTAGGACTTTTTAAAACCAACCTCTGACAGTGTCAATCTCAGACTTTTAAAAAATTTCACTTTCGATACAGAGTGCATGTGTAAAGAGAGAGACCAGCTCTGTTCTTTCTGCTTCTAAGACAAAGAACTTCCCACTTAGTAAACAGAGAGAAGAGGCACATGCTATAGATGACAAAGACAGGCTGTTCTTGCTTGAAATCTCTGTATAGTGCTTTAAATTTGTCCTGTGCTTTACAGAACGTAGATGAGATATATTCCCTGCCCCAAAGAGCTTACCATCAAAATAAGAGAAGACATTGCACAACAGCTCAAAAGTAGGAGGGGACTGGGGCTTGCAAATGATGAGAAGGAAGGAGGTGCAACGTCTTAAAGAAGTGAGATTTAAAAAGGGATTGGAAGGAGATGAGAAGGTGCTTGGCAAAGGAAGAAAGATATGGTTTAAAGTAGGGATCTCAAAAGTGAATCACCAGGAGGGCCACATGAGGACCGCCTAAGTGACACCCCCACAACTGCCCCCATCCCCATCCCCAATCCACCCCTTCCATGAGGCCCTGCTCCCTTCCCAACCTCTTCCCACCCCATGCCAAATCTCTGCCGCCTCCTCCTCTGAGCATGTGGCAACCTGCTCCTCCCCTCTCCCTTCTGGAAAGCACTAAGCACCACCAAACAGCTGTTTGGCTGCGGGAGGCACTTGGAGGTAAGCAGAGGAGCGGGGACGGTGTGCTGGGGAGAGCGGGAGTCAGGGGAGGGGAGCTTGGTAGGCTGTAGGAAATAACCCTGCGTTGCATGTTTGAGACCCCTGGTTTAAAGTTTATTGGACAATCTGATAGATGGGATGAAGTCAAGAGTAAGACTAGGAGACAGCGAGAAGTAAGACAATAGGCTGGGGAAGAGCACAGGTAGCTGGAAGGATAAGACTGCTGTCCAAAGTGGTCTGCAATAAAGAAAAAATCACTTTTCCCCTGCCCACGTAAAGGATCCTCTAGCAATAATCTTGGTTCCCAACTCAAAGAGACCAAAGTTATCTGTAGGAAGATGGAGAGGGGAACTATTGCCGTACACAGCACTGATCTGGCTAACATATTGGGTAGTCAGTCTGTGCTACCCTCTTCAGAGTCACCTGACTGCTGCCCTACTTCTCTCCCTCCCCTCCCCCCCATCCCTTTGGGAAGGAAGAAGCAGCAAACGTGTTTCTCCTTTTTTTGGTGGGAAATTAAGTGATCAAATAACACTCAGCCTGCTTTCCCTTCTCCTAGCAGGAAAATAAAAGGCCATTAGCAAAGTATACAGATGCAGTGAACAAGTAGCGTTTCAGGGAGAGGAGGGTGAGATAACAGGAGCAGTTTTATTGCATGTCAGAGAGAGAGCTGGAACCAATCCCTGCAACAAACTGTGTTGCCAACTCTGTCTGCATATCTATTCAAGGGACACCATCATAGGACCTAACCACATCAGCCACACCATCAAGTACTCGTTCACCTTCACACCCACTAATGTGATATATGTCATCATGTGCCAGCAATACCCCTCTGCCATGTACATTAGCCAAACCGGACAGTCTCTACGCAAAAGAATAAATGTACACAAATCAGACACTGAGAATTGTAACATTAAAAAAAACAGTAGAACAACACTTCAATCTCTCTGAACACTCACTAACAGACTTAAAAGTAGCAATTCTTTAACAAAAAAAACTTCAAAACCAGACTTCAGTGAGAAACTGCAGAACTGGAATTAATTTGCAAACTTGACATGATCAAATTAGGCCTGAATAAAGACTGGTGGTGGCTGGGTCACTACAAAAAATAATTTCCCCTCTGTTGATATTCACCCCTTCTTGTCACCTGTTGGAAATGGGCCACATCCACCCTAATTAAATTGGCTTCATTAGCACTGACCCCCCCACTTGGCAAGGCAACTCCCATCTTTTCACATGCTGTATATTTATATCTGCATACTGTATTTTCCACTCTATGCCTCTGATGAAGTGGGTTATAGCCCACAAAAACTTATGCCCAAATAAATTTGTTAGTCTCTAAGGTGCCATAAGGACTCCTAGTTATTTTTGCTGATACACATCAACATGGCTACCACTCTAAAACCTGTCACCATGGAAGAAACAAAGTAATGGAAGTAATAAAACAATGTATATCCAAAGGAGATTATTAACACACACACACATAAAGTAACAGAAGTAGCTAATGACAGGATTCAATAACCGTCTCTCCCTTGTATTTCTTTTCTTTTCTTTCTTGTTACAGAAGATGACATTATCCTTATATCATTAACTACATTTTAAAAGAATTACATAGGAATAGTCTAGGTTTCAGGAAAGTTTACCTTCAATAGAAGAAATAATATCATTACACTCATGCCATCTATTTGTTTCATAGCTGAAAAGAGCTATGTCACATGTATATATAGGTTGCTATTTATGTCACATAAATCATTGATTGCGAATATGGATCTATCCATGAAAACTTTGTGAATTTGAAACAAGTTAATGGAACTTTAATGTTTCAAATGGATGACTGGAAAAACAAATGAGCACAAAAGTACATAGGGCAACATTTTCACACCTGTGTATCTAAAGAATCTCTGGAATCAATATTTAGGCATCCAGATATGATGTTCACCATCTATAAATCACAGTTTCCATGCAGGGTGAGGACCAAAATACAATATTTAATCAAAAATAAAAAAATGAATGCTCAGCAAAATTCCAAACTGCTCTATATGAACAGAAAAAACTAAAGGCTTTAGGGGTTGAAAGGATGAAGGACAATCAACCAAGCCACACTTCATCTGCTCAACTCCTGGTTTGTTCACAACCTTTTGGCAATGAAACATTATTAGTCCTGAAAGCTCACAAATTCAGCTGTAGCCAAAAAAGTATTGTTGAACAGCAGATGGTTCAGAAATAATGAACTCTGTAGACCATCCTGAAATCATAGCAAGTAGCTAGATGTTTTGGCGGCCTACGGAAAGATGTAGAGTAATTTATTTCATTTTGGATACCTAAGGGAGATAAGACAACACTGCCCAAGGAAATGGTCTAACTTTGGAAAATATGGAGTGATTTTACATGAAACATTATGTCCTCACTAGCATTAGAAAGGGGAAATATAAAGGGTAAATTAAAGGGTGTACTCACCTGGGCACCCACTCTAAAAGCAGCTTCTACTTGAGCTTTAAGGATGTTACATTTCATATGATCGGATACGGAGGAGGGTGACACTGGGGAATGAAGACTTTTTTCAGAAACTTTCTTGTCTTCACTCTGAGGTTTACATAAAAGATAACATGGCAGCATACATTAGAGAAAGAGATTTTATGATTTATATCAATGATCAGGTCAAATTTTACTTTCAATGGCCAGTTTTAACACCCTTTAGGAAAGTTTTCAAGTTCATAACCTGATAGAAATGTCTGACAAGACAAATTATTCAAAAGACTTAACTTTAATCTATTACCAGGATAATAAAGGCCTTTGGAGGAAGTGTGATACAACTGGGTACTAGGACAGACAGAGAGGCAATAGAGTGTTAAGAAATAAGGGGAAAGAGCCAGGACCTGTAATGGGTTGTCCCCAAGATCGTTTCCAAAACCTAAAATTATAGTGAGAAAGTAAAATATTCCACAGAAAGGAAAACTGGGTTGTGGGAGAAAGGGACGCATGGCTCAATGCTTAGTTATACTCAAGCTCCTTTCTATCACTCTGTAAAGGGGCTTGAAAGTGAATTTAAAATGCAATTTACATCCACTGTAAGACCCCTTTACGCTGCTAAAGCGGCATACAGGAACCTTAGTATAACTGAGAACAAGGCCCTTGGTCTTTGATTTCTGATCCCTCTGAATTGTTTTGTCAGAAAAATCCAGGACGCTTAACACACACACACACACACACACACACACACACACACACACAGAGATTCCTATTTCCACTGATTCTGAAGGTATGTCTACATGGCAATTAAAAACCTGCAACTAGCCCATGCCAACTGACACAGGCTCAGGGGTTGTTTAATTGTGGTATAGACCTTTGGGCTTGGGCTAAAGCCCAAGCTCTAGGACCCTGCAATGTGACTGTGACTGAATGCAACCGTGTTTCACACCCTACACACTATTGTAATAATCTTTGTATTAAATTTGCCTTGTAAAGTATCATCTGAAAACTAAGAAGTTGCTGGTCAGTCATGGAGAAATGTATGTAGCATTTTTATATGTAAAGGTATGAACATAAGCTGAAATTATACTTGAAATGTGTTTGCCAGACAAGTCCGGGGAAGAGGTAAACCTGTTTCTCAAAGAGAAAGAACAAGCTGATGCCTCTAGCCAGGTGTCATTCAAGTTGATTGGCAATCACTGGTCAAGTGACCAGTGTTTGGCAGCAAAGTCAGGGGAGAGAGGGTTTAGGAGCGGATTGATTTGTATTTTAACAACAACATGGAACCTTTTCCCCCCACAAGACTGCATGCCTCCATCCTCACAGCTGGCAGAAACTTTATCTAAGTAGTAACCTTCATTTAAAAGGTTGATTGGACTATAATTGAACCCCAGGTACTCTCTCTTTCAGCTGAGAGGACAAAGAAACCAAGCCTTTGGATATTGGGAGGGATTCTGACCTGAGAATTTGGTCAGCTCTGTTGCTGGGACCATTTTGTAAGAATTTCACCTTGAACCAAGTCTAGTGTGTTAAGTTTCAACACTAGAAAGCATTTTATTTTTATTTCTCTTGTAACCATTTCTGGCTTTAATGCCTTACACTTGTACTCACTTAAAACCCCCTTCTTTTTGTTGTTAAATAAACTTGTTTTATTCTTTAATCAAAACTAGTCAAGTGTTGTGTTTAAACTTAATTGTTTGGTAATTTCAATTAAAGTAGCAAACGGTCATACATTGACCCCTTACAGGGGCAACAGACCTCTAATATTTGGAGCATCCAAGAGAGGGCTGGACAATGCAGAATACATGATTTTAGGGGGAAACAGGGGTTGGGAGTGTGTTGGGGGTCACCCTGCAAGTGTTACTGAGGCTGGTGGACGCCAGAGTGTGACTGGAGTGTGTTGGCAGGCTGCAACTACGTGTGATCTGCATGTTGTTTGGGTGCTACAGCAGCAAAGCATTGTGAAGCACCCAAAGGCAGGTGGGGACACAACCCTTCACTGGATTGAGCCCCGGAATGTGATTGTCTCATACAATATGAGATGTCAAGAATCTGGAGAAACTTTCCAGGGGCAGAACAACTCAAGCTTGTGAGCATATTGCCTTGTGCAACTATTTTGGGAGCACCTGGAAAGAAGCCTCAGTTTGTGCTAAACCCCATTGAAATGGTATAATATTTTCCATGTGTAAGTAATGTTGGTGCAGTTGCCTTGTGAACCTAAGCGATTGTGGTTTCTGGCTATGCCTTTGAACAACGGACTGAATATCATAATTTAATCCACCATGGTTTGTTTATTGATTGATTTAATGTATTTGACACGAATGTTAATCACTCTTGCACTTCTGTTTTCTAAGCCATATCTACAACTGCGAATGGAAAAATACGTGCACATTTTACTTTGTCCTTTGGCTTTTATCCTACGAAAAAATACTTGAAAACAAAAAATACTGCTGCTAGCTGGAGCAATATACTGAACTGTAGTTATCTATTGAACTTCAAACAAATGTAATACAGGATACAGGAATTCTAACCACCATTACAAAAAAGAAAAATCCAGCTGAAATTCTAACTCACTGACATGGCTTTCCTGAGTGTCCCATTGATGCTCATAAGTGGAGATACCATTTAGGTAATTTGGATAGACACAATGAATGAGGAAAGTGCAACCCCCTGATCAGCCAATTGTCTCATTAAGCAGATTTTCATTGCTTGAAGATGTTTTAAATGCTGCTATCATCAGCAAGTTTATTCATATGCACACTGCTCTCCAAAGGGAATACAAACAACACACTATAATACAATGACAGTTCTAAAAGGCATGTTAAAACCAATCTTTGTTTTAGGGCTTGAAACTAATTAGATGGCGTTATGATTTCAGTCACATTAGATTTACCCATTGTATTTCACTGTATAAACAAGGGGAAATGATACTTAAAGACCCAGCTGGTTTTTTTTTTTCATTCAACACAACACATTACCACATTCCACAGTTCAGTAGCCAGTAGCTGCATCTGCATTCTCCAATGTAATTCTTACAGAGACAGGATTGTGGCCTGCTCTTCTGTCTCAGGTGCAAGCTACCTGCATTGTGGAGCAAAGCAAAAGCGGGAGAGCAGCCTCTCTTGGGTATGTCTACAATGCAATGAAAAACCTGGGGCACCGAGTCTCAAAGCCAGAGTCAGCAGACTCGGGCTCCAGCAGGCACAGACAGGAGTAATTCTGAATTTTGATATCCCTCGCAGGGACTCGGAACCTGGACCCCAGCCAGAGCCTGAACATCTGCAATGTAATTTTTTACAGCCCACAGCCTGAACCCCCATGCCAACCTGAGTCAGCTGACCTGGGCCAGCTGTCCCCATGCCAAAGGTCTTTTATTGAAGTGTACATGTACACTATGGAGCCACTAATCCCTCTCTGTGCGGATGGACAGAAGTAGGGAATGGGTAGAGTCTTGGCTCTGTCCATCTCACCTCACTCATTCCCAACACACCGGTCAGCAAAGCTGACCTGGGGCGAAGGAGGAAGTAACCTGCTACTGCTATAGTAGTAGCTAGAACAAGGGGGAACTCTGGCTGGTCTGCCCTTGAGACGTACAGCTGTGCACTACCCCTTTATTTAGGTCAGCCAATGCTGCAAACTAACCATAACTGCTGACTTCAAAATACATTCTGAAACTTAGACATTTGTCCGTCAAGCTGTAGGAGTGATGACAGAGCTTTTTGCTACAAAACAGCACCTTCCATACGAACAACTCCTGTACTCAAGTAGTTGTTTAGCCAAAAATATTATATAAAATGAAATATGGTATCAAAGAATTGCCTCCTAGTACCTCCATGCTGCAAATGGATACATTTCATTGTAACAAGGTATCCTCTCAGATAATAATTTCAGATTATAATTCGCTCAGGCATCTGTTTCAATTCATAATGGTTCTTTTCATGATGCATCAAAGGAAACGGAAGCTCAGTAGACTTCCATTCTCCTCTAAGCGTCGGTCAAGCATAATGTATGTTAATTAAAACAATAATGCCTGGTAGCAAAAACAAGGGAAGGAGATTAATGGGACAATCAGTTTTTTGTTGTTATTGGAACACTTCTCTATTGTTTTCTTCTTTTCATACTACTGACATTCTGGCTGCAATGAAGTCAATGGGTGTTTTGCCATTGACAACCATGGGTACATCTCTACTGTGATAAAGGACCCATGGCACAGCTGCAACTGGCCTGGGTCAACTGACGTGGTCTCAAAGGGCTTGGGCTGCAGGGCCATGTAATTGCAGTATAGACATTCAGGATCTGGCTAGAGCCTGAGATTCTGGGACCTACCCCCACAACTGGTCTCAGAGCCCAGTCTCCAGCCAAAGCCCAAACATCTACACAGTCATTTTATGGTCCTGCAGACTCAGCTCCACGAGCCCAAGTCAGCTGATCTGAGCCAGCCTCAGGTCCTTTATCACAATGTAGATGTGCCCAACTGCAGGCTGGGCTTGACATGAATAACTGGATATGAGTGAGGCCTCATTTCTTGGGAGATTGGATTAGGGAGGTAAACGGATTCGCAGGCTGGAAACAGACCATCTGTACTAGATAAGATAAAGGGGAACACCCAGGGAACCATTTACAGCGGACAAGATAACAATGAATAAAATAAGCCTGGAACGTAAGGTGAAGCAGGGAGTATATCGTGCACGGACAATGTGTGCTGTACACAGATTGGTTCCTAGAAAGTGACCATGCAAATCCCAAAACGTGATGCAACTTATAGTAAATGCAATGTGTGGTAGAAATGTATATAAAAGAGGTTTACTGTGTAACTTTGGATGTGTGGTATAACCTATAACCACCCCATTCACTGGTGTCTTAACAACCTCAGTGTAGCATTGCTGCATGCCAAATAAAGGGACCTGAGTGACATTACTTGAGTTGAACTGAGTTCTTGGGGAACCAAATGGAAGAGGTCTCAGGGGAACCCAAAGACCAGTAACACTGGTCTACAATTTTTTAGAAGTCATCTGCTTCAGAGATAAAATGTGATATTTATTATGTATTTTGATGTGCTGAATTCAAATATGACAATTAAAACAACTGATTGGCTACTGTTTCTAAGATATTTAAGTTTTTACATTTTATGTCTATGTATATTGTGTAGATAGTAGAGTTTTAATCATAAATTGTAAACCTAGGTCTTTTCGTGTGTTTATGGTTGCTTTACATGATAATATTTCACCTGTCCTGTTTACGTAACACTTTAAAAATCAGCAAAAGGGTTATCTAAATAAAATGTATTATGAAACAAAAAAGGCAAAAAACTATTACGTGCATAGTTTAGTCCTATTCAGTGTCTACTAGGCGCTTCTTGGCTTGTCTCTTGTATTCATTAAATGGAGCATCTCTTGTCACTGTCCAGCAATAGTCTGCAAGCATTGATGGGTTCCATTTCCCCTGATAGCGTTTCTCCATTGTTGCAATGTCCTGGTGAAATCGCTTGCCGTGCTCGTCGCTCACTGCTCTGCAGTTCGTTGGAAAAAAAATCTAGATCAGAGTGCAAAAAAATGTATCTTTAGTGACATGTTGCAACCAAGGCTTTTGTATGCCTTGAGGAGGTTTTCCACCAACAACCTGTAGTTGTCTGCCTTGTTGTTTTCGAGAAAATGTATTGCCACTGACTGGAAGGCTTTCCACGCCGTCTTTTCCTTGCCACGCAGTGCATGGTCAAATGCATCATCTCGAAGAAGTTCACGAATCTGAGGACCAACAAAGACACCTTCCTTTATCTTAGCTTCACTTAACCTTGAAAATTTTCCACGGAGGTACTTGAAAGCTGCTTGTGTTTTGTCAATGGCCTTGACAAAGTTCTTCATCAGACCCAGCTTGATGTGGAAGGGTGGTAAAAAAATCTTCCTTGATTCAACAAGTGGTGGATGCTGAACACTTTTCCTCTCAGGCTCCAATGACTGTCGGAGTGGCCAATCTTTCTTGATGTAGTGGGAATCTCTTGCACGACTATCCCATTCGCAGAGAAAACAGCAGTACTTTGTGTATCCAGTCTGCAGACCAAGCAAGAGAGCAACAACCTTCAAATCGCCACAAAGCTGCCACTGAGGTTGGTCATAGTTTATGCACCTCAAAAGTTGTTTCATGTTGTCATAGGTTTCCTTCATATGGACTGCATGACCAACTGGAATTGATGGCAAAACATTGCCATTATGCAGCAAAACAGCTTTAAGACTCGTCTTCAATGAATCAATGAAGAGTCTCCACTCATCTGGATCGTGAACGATGTTGAGGGCTGCCATCACACCATCGATGTTGGTGCAGGCTACAAGATCACCTTCCATGAAGAAGAATGGGACAAGATCCTTTTGACCGTCACAGAACATGGAAACCCTAACATCACCTGCCAGGAGATTCCACTGCTGTAGTCTGGAGCCCAACAGCTCTGCCTTACTCTTGGGTAGTTCCAAATCTCTGACAAGGTCATTCAGTTCATCTTGTGTTATGAGGTGTGGTTCAGAGGAGGAGGATGGGAGAAAATGTGGGTCTTGTGACATTGATGGTTCACGACCAGAAGTTTCAACCTCTTCCTCGTCTGACTCAAGTGAGAATGATTTTGGTGCATCAGGAACCGGCAGTCCTTCTCTGTGGGGTATTGGGCGTATAGCTGATGGAATGTTTGGATAACGCACAGTCCACTTTTTCTTCTTTGACACACCTTTTCCAACTGGAGGCACCATGCAGAAGTAACAATTGCTGGTATGATCTGTTGACTCTATGCCTTCTGAAGTGCCAATGATTTGGAGAGATTTCCTTTTCCTGTTCAACCACTGGTGAAGATTTGTTGCACAAGTGTTGCAGCATATGTGTGGGGCCCACCTCTTGTCCTGATCTCCAATTTTGCAGCCAAAATAAAGCTGATAGGCTTTCTTAACCATAGTGGTTAGACTGCGCTTTTGTGATGCAAAAGTCACTTCACCACAAACATAGCAGAAGTTATCTGCACTGTTCACACAAGTACGAGGCATCTCTGCTCACTTTGGCTAAACAGAAATGTGTCCCTTTGCAAAATCAAACACTGACAAATAAGAGAGCACGACACTGAATGATTTCTAGAGCTGATATAGGGTAATTTGTTCAGCAGAGTGATGTAACCTTCGTTATGATTGCATCATCCATGACTTCTAGGAATAACATGCTGCAATTCATATCATGTGTGATGCAATACCAGCTTCAGATTGCATCATTCATTGTTTTGCCTAAAAAGCAAGTACTGTCCAAACCCAGTCATAGATTTATTCATAGATCCAGTCAAAGATGTATTTTAGTCATTTCTGGTTTAAATTGAGATCCCTTCCCTTTATAACTCACTTATCCTCCGCCATTCCCATGTCAAGGGTCGTATATACTGACCCAATAGCATATCTTGAAAACTAGAGCCAATCAACAATTTTAAGCATCATTTTCGTTCTCAGTGACCCAGAATTACTAAAGTTTGACTACATTTATTTCAGAAGCATTTTGGCTGTAGAGCAGAGTAAGGCCAAGATTTCACCTCTCTACAATAAAAAAAATAAATACAAAAATCTACATGAAACTAATAATACAGGTCTTATGTAAAGCAGATATTCAGTGTTAAGGTTGCCATTCCATCCTGGAATCATTCAATGGTATATACACAAGAACAGTTGTGCCCCCTCAGTCACATTGACTGGTGCCTTACTTTCTGAAAGCCTAATTAAAAGAAAAGGAGATATTCTGCTACTCAAGGTGTAAGGTACTACTTAGTGTGAGTAGTAAGGTTCTAGTGTATGAAGTACTGTCAACAAAGATAGGTTCTTTGTGTTCTATAGGAACCATATTTGCTTAATTTGTGACAAAACACAAGATTTTAAAACTATCAGCACTGTAGAGCCCATATACTGTCAGGCTGTGAAAATGCAAGCTGTACTCCACTCTATTTTGTGCTTATGCACAATAAACAAAATTGTCTGTTAAGTTTCCAGAACCCTTATTGCTTACCATGGTGAATGAAGCATAACAATAGCAACTGTATTCAGCCCCTGTGCTAGGTTGGCAGTTATTAAAATCCCATTTTGATGTGTAAACTCAGCACATTCAATGTGAAAGTCATTCAGAAAGTATATATAGAAACAGTTCTGGCAACCTTTGTAATTACATCATGAGTCTCATTACATTTGTTGTTCTTCTGAAAGCCTCAGCTGCTGGATTCATGTGAATATAAGAGAATATCAGCTGTCATGTTTTTTAGAAAAGGAATCTAATCTGAAAATGTGAGCTGAGTGCACTCTATAAGGTCAGAAACCAGAAGACAACATGACACTCAAAGTTATTAGTAAAAAAAAAAACACACATCATGATTTTCAAGACCAGCTCATGATTTTTGAATGGGTGGGTGTAGAAATTCTAGAGATATACTACACCAAAAAACACTATTTTTTTAAAAAAATCACTATTACAAATGCTCCCCTTTTGGGTAACTGATGGCACTTCAGTTTTCCATCACTAGCTTCATCAGTGCTGGTTGTTAATAGCATGGGTTCACTTAAGTTTCATCATTCTTGCACTGTTACAAAATCAGTTTGGTTTTTTTTTGGTTTTTTGAAGAAGGGAAAAATAGGACAGTTGCAGGTAGCATTTAGGTGAATGGCATTTGGTAGGAGTGGGTTGAGTAACCTCAGACTCATGTTACCCGATATTATTTTGCATTCATTTTTTATTATTGCAGTCCTATTGTTGTTTTGATTTTGTTTTCTCTCTTTACATTTAAGGGGTTTCAATCCTTCTTCTCTATTCTGAAAAGTTCATATGTTGTTTAGAACCAACGGGAGAAAAACAGCAACTTCTAAATTTTATCCCTCTCCCCAATTTATTTTTAATATGTGTCTTAGCCTATTAACCTAATTTAATATGTTTATTTCTCTGAATCCTCCTTGAGAGTGGAAGTGCATATCTTCACTAGGAAAGAAAGATGTTTTCTTAAGTCATGCCAGCTGACAGACAGTAACAAACATACGAGAGCCTAGAGAAGACAAGGCAGTTTGCAGTTTTCATATGAGTTAGCAGCCAAGTAAAGACTGTGAGAGAAGCTGGGGTTTATCGACCCGCTAAGTACAAACCACCTTGTCTTCACTAGGTTCTTAAACCATATCAGTTCCCATGGGTTAGCCAACACAAGTTAAGAACACACCTTATTTTCTAGTGAAAGCCCAGCTGAACATCATCCTGTTCCTTTTTCAGCACAGAGATGCATCAGATCAGAGAAGAATCTCAGAAACAGTCAACTCTATCATTTCTCATCAGTCAGGGGTCATTTGCAACTGCAGTAGCTACAGGCTTTGCTGTCTTGTAAGGGACAGGCAGCTGCCCAGCTTTAGTGTAAGTAACATCAGTGGTGAGCAGTCTGTACCTCGTGGTCTGCAGCAGTGAGGGGCTGAAGAAGAGATGTTTGCAAAGAAACATAAGCAGTGGAGAGAAAGGAAATTAAAATATATTTATGCCGCCAATATTCCTCTTCACCCTGAAGGCTAAAGATAATCTCGCTGGTGACAAAGAGACCAACAGGCATCACGAAACTGATTTATGTTGCTCACCAAATGAATGGACAGTAATCATCACATCAACTGGATTTGTTCTGTCTCTTTTCCTAAACCATTCTTCATTCCCATGAGAAGGAGTTTGCTGTAGCAGACAATCAAATTAACTCCTAACCACTGATCCTAATTTGATCCAATTAGTTTATCAAATTCATCTTTGTTTGATACCAAGCATGACAAATTTCAGCCCCAAAGCAGTTTGCTCGAAAGGGGAATTAAGAACTAGAAAAGACAGATTCGAATGAGTTGTCAATTTAAAATATAAATGTAGATATTTCGAGGCCACATTGGGGTCATTATGGTCATCTACGCTGACTTCCTGAATAACATAGGCCATAGAACTGAACCAATTAATTCCTGCACTGAGCCTTGTAACTAGTAGCCTGCAGTCAGCATAGTATGTGTGTGTGTTATCTCTCTCTCTCATATCCCATGTCTGTCTCCTCTACTTAGAATGGAAGCACTTCAGGGCAGAAACTATTATATGTCTGTACAGCACCTAGCATGATGCTGGCTCTTGGCCGGCCTTCTAGGCACTACTTAAATTTTGATATTTTTTTAATACACAAATACCACAAACTCAAAATATGTCAGCTTTGGAAATGTCACCACAGTGCCACATTGAGTCAGTTTCTTTGCCTTAAGTCGCCATTCTCTTGTATGGGCTGGGATCATCCACTGAACTTCATTGTCCATGATGCACTATGGACGCATGACTCCCAGGATGCACACCCTCCTCTTACCAAAAGGGAACACAGCCTGTAGAGAAGAGAGCCGGAGGCACACAAACTACAACTCCCATGAGGCACAGCAGCAGCATTTCTCAATTAACATATTCTGGTTTTCAGTCAGAATATTTCAGTTTTGATATTTCACCATGAAGTCAAAATTTTCCACAAGGAGAAAAAAAAACAAAAACACTTTCTGATCAGTTTGAATTTCTAACTTCTAGTTCTAGCCATTGGAACTTGTTATGCCTTTATCTGCATAAGCAGGGTTTCTTCTGGTATCAGGTATTTCCTCATTGTGCATACACTTCTAGACGGTAATCAAGATGCCTCTTAACCTTCTTTGCTTATGCTTTGATCCTGTGCTGAAGTAGTATCGATGTAGAAGCCTCTGTATGAAACTAACAAAGTCATTTAATTAGGTTCCTCCGTGAACCCAGAGTCAAATCTTTCCAAACACTACAACTTCTCTCAACTAGTTTACTCATTAAGGGCCTGATTCTCCATCGCTTGACTTCAATGCCAACATTTCCATTGACTTCAGTGGGTTCAGGATTGAGTCTTAACGGGCCTGATGCTACAAGACTTATCACACACACAATTCCATTGGCTTCAACTAGAGTTCTGAAGTTAATAGCTATAGGATGAGGCCCCAAGTTGCATGGTTCTATCATGTAAACATATGCCAAGGTAGTTCTAAAACATAACAGACTCTTATGTGACGAAAGAATATGGTTTTTGAAATACTTTTACGCTATCTAGCTGAGTAACTCGCCAAAGCTAAACCAGAACAATGGCACGGCTGAGGTAGCTTTATCATGGTTTAAATAAAAGACCATAAATACTTTGTCATTTGATAGTGTTGAGCTCTATTCTTTCTCCCTACACCCATCTCCCACAACCTACTTTACCATCCTGCAAATATTTCAAATACACACAGTACATACACAGTGAATAACACACCTTAAAAGGTCTGGGGCAAATGAATTATATTGAGAAATATATAAACATACACACACTAAGCCTTTTTTCCCTACTTTAAGCTGAATTGAATTTCAAAGGGAAAGTGGAAAGAAATATTTAAAGACCAATAAAAAAATGGTGGGAGATAAATAAGTGAAACAGTTGCAGCCAAATATGTTGGGTTGAATTAATGCTGAAGTAACGTCAGCTGCTGAATATCAAGCAACAAAGGAGCTTTCTGACATACACTACGATATTATACCTTGTTTATAGTGATGTGCAGAGCTGGCCATGGTCCAACTACCTTCACAGACTCCACTTCCATCTTCTTCAGATGGGTAGAAGTGTTATCATAAAGGAGGGGACGTCCTGGGCTCAGTTCTAAAAAGAGGCCCAAAAGAAGGAAAGAGAAAACAAAATCTCAAGGAAAACTACAAGAGAATCACAGATGAAAACACTCAGCTGCAATTGAGGGGATTCTGTCAGAAGCTTTATATATAGTACTTTCTATTTTCTGTAATACCTTCTAAGGAGTTTTAAAATACATTTACTTGGTCATTTTCCCTTTTTTATTTAGCAAACAAGCTTCTTCCAAATTCTAATGTGACTTAAACCAACTTTGGACCAGATGCTGGGGGTCTCAAGATGAGTAGCAACTGAATCCATGAGTGCTCCCATAGACTCCACTAGCACTGCTTTGAACAAAGATGCCACTTATGTGTAAGGGGATCAGTCTCTGGCTTTTGGGCTTCTATAGCAGACTTTCATCTTTTAACACCGGTCTCTTTTAGGTTGTCATCAGGAATTTGTCCTGCTCATTCAGAGTTTTTTAAATTACTCACTTATGCAGAAAGAAAAAACAATATTTTTGAGTGAGCCTCCTGTTAATATTGAGCTCTTAAACCAACTAGGGGATGGAGTGGCAGATATGAAAATTATTTAGGAACATAAAATGTTATTTGTGTTACTGAATGTCATGTAATGAGTCCTTAACTTTTTCTGTATTTCCTTTTCTCAGTGAGGCTGTTTTATAAGTAAAAGCAGTTTGGACCCATTCTTCAGACTCTAGGGTCTGATCCAAAGCCCTTTGAAATCAATAGAAAGCCTCCCATTGACTTCAGTCTGGTTAGGATCAAGTTATTAAATAGTCCTAATGAAGATAACTAGTGCTCGCGTGGGGACTAATTCAATAACTGTTTAAAAATGAACTTAAATCCATTTCTACTTAGCAAAGCTCTTAAACACCTTAACTTTAAACACATGCTTTGCTGAGTAAGAATGGATAGCTGAATTGGAGACTAAGCAGTGAATCCAACTTGCACTGAAGTAAATAAGTGTGTTTCTGGTGACTTGGGCATTGAGTAACTGTTGAGCTTCTGCATTCCTGTTATCTTGCTTTATACAATCAGTGATGGCAGTCCAGAATTTCTCACATTACATTTTCTTCCCAGTGATAAAGCTCTGAACTAAGAAATCACATTGTGGTACTTGGTGAATAAATTAGTGCAGCTTCTTAGATAAGCCAGGATGATTTTGTATAAACCGATTCATTTTATGTCCTGTTGGGAAAGAAAATACTGGAAAAGTACACAGTTTAAATGGGTTTAAGTCGAATACAATGTGTACATTTTGCTAAATTGCACAACTGATTCATTACGTTAATGTACCAGAAACCAAAACAGTAAATTTAACTTAGTTCTCACTGTTCAATTTGCAAATAGTCATACAAAAAACAGATAAATAAACCCTAACAAAAAAATCTTTACAAGTTTTAAAGAAATCAAATCTCTCCCTTAAAAAAACTTTAAAAGATTAGTTTGTTTAAAATGTAGTTGAACGCTGAAATTAATTCCATTAAAGTGACATAACATTTTATGTTCATTGTCTCTTGCTGATTTCCATATCAAGTATACTTGGTCTGTAACAAAGTGGAATATTTTTTTTTCTAACTGCTAACCTAATCTGGGATTTTAAAACCAAGCTGGGTCCTTTTTCCCCTCACTCACTATAACCTTTAAAAGACTTTGCAGGATAAATTATGTTCTCATTGACTTCTGTGCAAAGCCATTATCTTCATATCATGACCAACTTGATCTCTGTACTGTCTCAGCTGCCTTTCATGGGTTTGCACAGTTATAATTAATTGGCAACCAGTAAAAAATTCTGCTGATTACACATACACACTGGAATAGAATCTTACTCCCTCTTTCTGAGCCATGTTGGCGCTGCAGGGTTAACAGCTGTATAACATAGTAAAACTTTATTTTTGCACTTAAGTCAGCAGATGCGATTCTGAATACACACAGGAAGCAGATCTGCTGCTTAAGAAAGTACCATCTCCCCACAGGTACCCTTTACAGAAGAATTACATTGTAAATATAATAATTCAAAATGAAATCTATTGCTGAATTACCATCACAAAACTTGTTCAAATGTAAGATTTGTTTCTAAGCAGTTGGACGACGCTTTCATAACTAAACCACACTGAGAATCTGAAAACCAGGCAAATTTTGACTGCTTTTGTTTGCTGTAACAAGTCCCATATTCTGTTCACGAACATTTAAAGAGAGCCTAGTTTGAATATTCAGTACTCTCAAGCCCACTCCTCATGTCTTGCTGGAGAGGATGGTGGAATTTTGGATTTCATTTGAAACCACAGAAGATGGAAAAGGGGTTGATGATTTCAGCCTGGACAGAGGCAAATCTGGATAGATTAGGCTGACTTCTGCTCCACATGACACAAACTCCAAAGGCAAAGCTCAGGGTTAAGTGAATCCACGTGACTGAAACATGCAAAAAGGCAGAGGCCTGGGCCATTTCAAGAGATAGTCAGATTAAAAGTTGTGACCTGTGAGGTTTCATTTTCCCTTCCTCCACTGAGAAACTTCCAATATATTCTTCCATTAGTAGAGACATCACACCATGCTTCCCCACCCACCCCCACTCACTCTTTCAGTCACATGCACATTGTGCCCTTGAGACTCTGCAAATTACCCACCACTCTCTTCTTCAACGCACTTTCCTTATAGACACCCCGACCGTTCATTCTGCTCCCTTTCAGACACCAGTCCCCATGCCATTTCATTTCCCAGCATCATATACACCAGTATTCCCATTTCCTGCCTCTCTGCACATGAGTTCTTCCTGTTACATACTTCCCACCATTCACACTGTCCTGGGCCTCTGGTACAAAGCCAGGATGCTCCTTTTAGTTCCCTCATGGGTAAGATCAGCCTTTTCCTTAGACCCATCAGAAGACTTAATATTCTTAGTTGAAATAATATAAGTAGGGATTTGAGGAATCCAAGTAAAAAAATTAATTTGACACTAAATATCAATCCTGTAATTGCCTTGGATTCTTAATTTACAGCTTTGTAGCTGCCACTCTGTGTTTGGGGTGAAATGTTGCCAAATGTATCCCAGCAGAGAGCTTTAAAAGCCAAATCAATACAATTCCATGTCACAGGATCAGGCTAGCTGTCACAGGGTGACACTGGCCTTTTAAGACGGAGCAGGGCCAGCATGCGTGTGGCTGGGCACGTGACGCCAGCTGAGCTTAAAAAAGAGAGGGCTTAGAAAGAGATCCCAGCCTCCACCCCCCCAGTGAAGGGGAATTGAGTGAGTCAGGCCGAGAGCCTGGGAAGGCTCCGACAGAGGAGCCATGGGGATGTCACTGGGAACAGGGAGCGAGCTAGGACACCCAATACTAGCTGGGAGAGGGGACAAACGGAACCTAAGTACTAAAGTGGGAAAAAGCCCTGATACCTGTAGCCCTGGGCAAACTGCTGTGACAGAATACACTCCTGTATTCACACCCTGCACACTAGTGTAATACTCTTTTGCACAAAATATGCCTTGTAAGGTATCATTTGAAAACTTGTCATTTGCTGGTCCGTATTGTCCTGGTGAAATATGTATGGTAACATTGTATGTGAAGTTATAAGATTCCCCTTTATTATATTATTAACATATGTTCCAAACCTCTCAGCCCTGCCCACACAGAAGTCAGATCTGTCTTAAACAAAGGAAGGAATGTGTGCTTGCCTTAACTTGCATCTAAGCAGTAAACAGAGTCATCAAGAGAGGAGGGAAAACAAAGGAAGTTCAAACAGGTGGGAAAAAAACCCAGTAGGGAATATCCTTCCACACAGCCTCTTTGTCTCCTGGGTCTCAGCTGAAAACATTTTTTAAGAAGGGAACTGAAACTATAAAAAAGAGGGACAAACACCCCAGGCACCTTTCTCTCTCTCTCCCCCTGCTCATCATATTCACTGTACCTGAAAAGACAAAGGAAGCAGCCGTTGGACTCTGGGGGAGTAATCCAGGCCAGAGAGTTTGGTCCGTAATCTGCTGAAGCATGTGGTGAGAAACTTTGCTCTACATTTAATATAGTTCATTAAGTTAGGCATTAGTAAATGTTTCATCTTTATTTTTCTTGTAACAATTTCTGACTTTTATGCCTCATTACTTGTACTCACTTAAAATCTCTCTCTTTGTAGTTAATAAACTTGTTTTACTGTTTTATCTAATATACTGTGTTTAATTTGGAATGTCTGGGTAACTCCATCTGGGGTAACAAGTTGGGTGCATATTACTTCTTTAAAGGAACAGTGGACTTAACATATTTGTACTGTCCAGGAGAGAGATAGGCAGTACACGACAAACAGTTTGTGGGGAAGATCCTGGACTGTGGGTGTGTTGGGGTAACCCTGCAACATAACCAAGGCTGGTAAGAGCCAAGGTGTGGTTGGCTGGCTGCACCACACAAACATAGCTGGGATTGATTTACATGCTGGAGGCTACAGCAGCAAGGCATTGTAAAGGGCACCCTAGGTTACAGAACAGGAGTGACACAGCTACTTATTAATCTAGATTGTGCTCTGGTATATAACAGTTTCATAACTATGTTTTTGTTGATTTGACCTAAGCTTGGACAATAAAACTGTATAAAAGAGTCTATGGGCAGTGATGTGAGTTCTTAGCAAGCTGGGGAAAAGCCCTCCCTTGTTACAGTGGCTTTTCAAGGGGAGTAGGATACAGTCCCCCCTGTGCTTAGTTATCTGACTCTTTTATATAGGGCAGTGGTTGGGTCAGCTGGCCAGGCATCATATGATGGTAGCCTGGGGGCAGTGCTTCCCATAAGGAACATCCCTCTCAGAGAAATCTGCAGGGAGTCCACAGTCTCCAAAGCACTCCAATTGGAAGGAGTCAGTAGGTTGGCACCAAGATCCGCCATGCAGAAGAGAAGCAGTGCCCTTTTCTGTTCCAGCAGAGCAAGTTTGTTGAAAGTGGTGCTCCACTAAGTCTCATTTCGAATCAGAGAAGTAACATCCAGGACTAATTCCCTTTTCATCTTTGGAGATAGTGAAAGAGGAATGCTCTAACTCAGGGCTCTCCAAACCTTATGAGATGAAGGCCATATTAGATTTTTGAAGGGGCTTTGCAGGCTGAAGCGACTGTGAAAAAATTCAAGATATGCAAATATATGCAAAATCCCCCCACTTTGCTCCTGCAGCCACTGCTGTGATCCCCTCCCCTTTGCTCCTCCAGCCGCTGCCATGCCCCCCCCCTTTACTCCTCCGGCTGCTGCCATGGGGGCACTCACCCCTCCGCACATGGGGCCACCGGCAGTAGCTCGCGGGGGCGGGGGAGCAGCGGAGGCATCTCCACGTGCCTCATCGGCATACTTACTCAGCTGGAGGGCTGGACAAATCAGAGCTGCGGGCTGGATCTGGCCCCCGGGGCCGTAGTTTGGAGACCCCTGCTCTAACTGGCTGACCAACTGGGACCACGTTGACTGTGACCAATTTGTTCATTGAAGGTTGTTCTACTAATTCACCTCAGTCACAAGGTGTCCATGAACTATCTTTAGATACACAAATCCACATATTTAAATTGTTATCTACCATAGCACCATTGTTTCCAAGTGCCAAGTGAACACTGCTTTTACCGGTTGGGCAATTATCAAACATGCTCCCAAGTGCCCTTGAAATGGTGATTCCAGTACATGTGTCATTGAAAGCCCCCCAATGCAGTAAATACAATGTGTAAAGTAGCCCTCTCTCAACTCCTTCATACCTCATCAGGGTCTTGTGCACTTGTTCACCTGATAAAATTTTCAGTGTAGTAGGGAGTCTGGGGCTAGAATTTCTGCAGAGGCAAAGGACCCCTGGGCACATGGACTGGGCATCCCACAGAACTGCAACGTATATAAGCTTATTTATCAGGGGGCAAACTCTGACCCTATAATGGGTCAGGTGAGGGAGAACTCTGCCAGGATCCACATGTAGATTTGCTGCCTCAGAGCCCTCTTCCCTGGGCTTTTGAGTGGGATGGAAAGATCTGGGTCTGGAGCAGCAACAGCTCCATTCAGCTGGCAGAGCAGCACAGTGATGGATGTAATCAACATCTCATTGGCAATGCTGTTAATTCATAAATGTTCAAAATCAAAATCCTGTCAACCCATTTTTCTGTACTTTAGGGGAAAAATTAGCAATCACAAGGGTTGGAATAGTAAATATTGTAACTGAAATCTCACAGAAGCCATGCTGCATTTTTTTGTTCCACTGCGTGCATGAACTGATTGTAGATTTTGATAGGCTGAGGCTTTACCCTCTCAGAGCTGGTTACAAATATTTAATATAAACGTGAATTGTTCCTCATTTTTGCCATTTGCACATGTTCAGTAGAGGTGTGAAAGTGACTTAAAATTCCATCTGCACTGATCACGTTCCAGCCTCTAGTGATTTCCTGCAATTGCTTCTCCTTACACCAGGGGGGAAGCTGTGAAGCTGGGCATCGGACCCAAGGGGAGAGAGACTTTGTCCTGTGCTCTCAGTGATCCTCCTGCTCATGCCCAGATACCATGAAGAAGAAAGCTGCTTGATTCAAATTAAAAGGGGTGAGGAAAAAAGTGGGAACCAGGTCAGTGGACACATGGACAGGCTGGGGGGACAGGAGAAGAAGAGGATAAAAAGACTTATGCCTGTGACACTATATAAATAATAATAATGAAACATATCCTGTGCCAAGAGTCTAACTCTATGATTAATCTAGTGGTTGTTCAGTTATGGAATTCAAATTAATTGCCAGATCCTGTAACCAAGCACTCAACAGGAGAGCCAGAAAACTGTGAATCCTGATTAATTTGCATCAACTGTGAAATTTGAGAATAATAGAAAGTATGCTCTTCATTGAGAAAACCTGAAATGAAATAGCTCCCCTTCTTTGATGCTCTCTGTTTCCTTGTCTGTGACAAATCTCATGCCAGAATAATTACTGAAATTCTGTTACATTTAATAGACTTACTATTTGGGTTTGGAACTCCAGAAACAATATCTTTGCTGTTGGGAACGATTACTCCATAATTAGAGTGGTGATGGTGATGCCGGTGTTGGTGATGATGATGCCTTCCAGACATTTTTGTGGTAAATGGTGTTCCACCATTTTCTTCAATGTTGAACTGATGAAGGTCAGTGTTGTTCAAGGGGTAGCTGTGAAGCAAATTCAATTCAAATTAGAATCTCTTGAAGTGACAAAGCAATTATGCCTTTTTGGGGAATTTAAACTGCTTTTCTTGGACAACGTTGAGTTTTCAAGAAGGTTCTTCAATTTTGGCAAGCCTAAGTACACCACCCATATAAGATTAAATCATTTCAATTTAACTGAAAAAATCCCCCAAACCATGGCACATATTCTCCCTTAACACTTTGCACCAATGAGAGTCCTGCATGCACAGCAAAGTGCATGATTTTCATTTGTGAATTATTTTCTGCTTTAAATACTAATAATGCTTCCCTAAAAAAATATTATATGACTCAAATTTAAGTGATCTATGGTCCAGAGCATGGATAAGCAAACATCAAAACCCATCAGATGGGGATTTGCATTTTCACCTGTGGTAGGAGAATGGCCAGGCCACACCAAAGCAATTCATCTTCAGTGTGGTTTGACTTATTGAGGAAATCTAAAGAATGGTATCAGAGCAACCACTACTGAGGTTGAATGAGCCTCCGGCAAAATGGTGAAAATGCTCTGTGGAAAAGTTTGACACATATTGGAAATAATAAAATTCTGAAAAAAAAGTATCTTTAGTTGGCCATTTGCTTGTGTCAACAATGAAATCGCATTTGTGCTGGTAATTCAAGTACAAATAAATTCTGTACATATAAATATTTCTGTAAGAGAATAAGAGCATGCAACAATTGTGCATGCAGAAATGAAGATCAGGTTGAGATCTTAGTGAAAGCTTGTCTTTAATTTCATATCAGTACTGATTCAGATACTAACATACACTTTATTCAATACCTGTATAGGTGCTATATAAATTTATTACTTGAAATGGCTAAGGCAGATGTTGATTGCTTCTTAGTTCCAGCAAATAAAAACAGTAAGTGCTTTTATACCATCTATGCAGATTAGTGCAAATAAAGTTTTTTCCTCGCGGAATATTATATGTTTTAAACTATTTGAAAAAGTAGTCTGTACCATTCTATAAATTTCTTAATATTCAAAATTGTAGCAGGTTTTGGAACAACGAAATTAGAAAAAAAGAATTTCCAGCATATTTAGAAAATATGAAGAGGTACTATTTATTCACCTGCTGGCAGCTTACAACTAAAGAGAGAAAAACCTGAAAACATGCAGTAAAGCCAAACTGAAGAATTAGAAGGAAAAATGAGCAGACTATTTCCAACTAGACTCTAGTTGGACTCAACCCTATCTAGAAAAAAACTGCTCACTGTAATTCGTCCACCCTCTCAAAGCAAAATTAACCAGTCATTTGCAAACATTGTTGTATTATTTCAAAAGGCATGTCCAAGTGCATAACTTTGTATCTTTCCAATAACCATGGCCTTCTCAATGAACTTTTCTAACTCTATGAGAGGCTCGCTGGTGGTAACTGACCAACACTTCAATGTCAAAAGTAGTTTCATTGGGGAGGAGGTACAACACTGCAGTTTAAGGACAGTTGGAAGCCTCCTCTCAGAAAGCAAGACATTGGAAAGGACTGCCAGTAACGGCACCATAGCTATCTCACTTGTCTTAAGTGACCAGGATAAACATGGTTCAGATCTACAAGCGGTAGGTCTTGAGGAGCCCAAAAGATGAGAAATAGTCTCCTTAGAAACCAAACCAAATGCAAACAGCAGATGACAAGCCATCTGGAGCCTGGAGTTCTCAAACTTGAAAGGTTTGGAGAAAATAACCTGACACTAGTCTCTCATTTAGCAAGACCACCACATCATCAACACAGCAAACAACTGAAGGAAGTACTTATGAGATAAATCAGTCCAGGATAATGAGACTGCACACTAAGTGAACACCTAGACACTTTTTTTGAGGTGTCTATGACTGAGGACAATAAAATTTTTTTGACTTATGTTATAGCTCTTTTGTACACACAAATGAATGTTCTATAGAAAAGATCAGATTCAAGGGGACTTCTCTACCATCCTTTGTATAATTCAACTGTTTCAAAACACAGAGATCACCATTAAACCAAAGTGTGGTAAAGGATCATAGAGTTGAGGGTCCTCTTTAAAAAAATGATAATAGCTGCAGGTGAGCAGATAGACACACTAGTTGGAAGAGACCAGTTGTCCATCAACATCAATGAGACCAGAAAACTTCATAAGTCAAGTCTCAGAGGTTGATATGGATATAAAATAGCTGCCATATTGAAATGGAAGAAATGATTTGAGTATCTGAACTATCTAAATCAACTTTGCAATCAGATTGAGCATACCTCTAGCTCTGT
The DNA here is from genome assembly GCA_007922305.1 of Dermatemys mawii. NCBI lineage: Eukaryota > Metazoa > Chordata > Testudines > Dermatemydidae > Dermatemys > Dermatemys mawii. The sequence continues at coordinate 6,246,242 of ML677371.1, read as the reverse complement.
GAAAACATTCCTTGACAATCCACGTAAAGGACTCAACCTTATAGGTAAAAGCCAGGGAAGTCCATCATGTCAAGGAAGTAAAGAGTTAGCTCAGCAAAGATTATGTTCATGTGCATGTTGAAGTACCCATCGGCAATGGACTATAAGGAATCCAACAGCAGCGCAAACACCAACTCAGCATCCTGAGATGTGAAATCCCCCGTTTGACTTGGTGGTCTACCCTACACTAAAGAACCATGAACTTCAGTTCTTCTTCAGGGTCAAAAGTGACTAACAAATATTCAAACTCACCTTCATGGCTGATTCCCTGCGTATATTGCGTACATTTTCAGGATAGGACAATAATCACAGCCTGCTCTCACCCCCATATGAGGTACTGTGGGAATTCTGCACGAGACTGGTGAGTCAGAGAACTGGGACGGCAGCTTCTGACCTAGTGAACTGGCCTTATATATGACAGATTTGGAATTACCCAGTCCAAAATCTCAAGTCTGAGGAATCCAAATTACCTATTCCAGGTCACCTACACTATTGCATTTAAAGGCACTTGGAAGCCTTAATATTACATTTCCCATACACATCAAGGCAAAACTTCTAGGAGTACAGACCTTGAACTCCACCTCTCCATGGTTTGGTGTGCTCTAGCTTAGGTATCTCACTAGGTCTCCTCTGTTCTTCATGGTCTTTATTTTAACCCAGAGAATTGAAACATTATCTTTCTCTACTCTTCTGCTCAACAAATTCTCCTCTTTCCTTTTCCTCTCTCTCATGTATATACCTTGCCAGTTTGAACTGACATTGCAGTTATATTTTCCCTCCAGCAATGTAATGCCAACCAAAGTTTTTATTACACCATAAGACTTCTAGTTTTTCCACTTGTTCCCCAGACTTCGCACATTGTTATAGACACCTAGTTTTTTGTATGAGTAAACTTCCATATTTTCTCCTCCTCTATTTCTCTTTTGACCTTCACAGTATGCCAAAATTCCACCTTGATTTTAATCTCTTAATAGACAATTTTGCTACCCTACACCCTTTGCTTGTATTGCATATTTCTTTGATGCTCTGCCTATTTACCTTTCTGCAACTTTTCCCTTTTCTCCTAGTTTCGCGTCTCCCTGACAAGCCCTACTAGTGTACTACATAACAGATTAAGAACAAGAACATAAAAATGGCCATCCTGGGTCAGACCAAAGGTCCATCCAGCCCAGTATCCTGTCTGCTGACAGTGGCCAATGCCAGTGCCCCAGAGGGAGTGAACTAAGAGGTAGGGATCAAGTGATCTCTCTCCTGCCATCTATCTCCGCCCTTCGACACATACACAGAGGCTAGGAACATCTTTCCTTACCCATCCTGGCTAATAGCCATTAATGGGCTTAATCTTCATGAATTTATCTAGTTTTCTTTTAAACCCTTTTATAGTTCTAGCGTTCACAACCTCCTCAGGCAAGGAGTTCCACAGGTTGACTATGCGCTGTGTGATGAACGTCCTTTTGTTTTGAACTTGCTGCCCATTAATTTCATTTGGTGGCCCCTAGTTCTTATATTATGGGAACAAGTAAATAATTTTTCCTTATTCACTTTCTCCACACCACTCATGACTTTATATGATTAGTTGTAGCTAAATTAGCCCCCATAATATTGTATGTATATTTGTTTTTTCCCCCCCAATGTGCATTACTTTACATTTGTCCATATTAAATTTAATATTTATTTAACATTTAAAATTATTAAATTTATTATTTAATTTATTTAACATTTATTTAAAATTATTAAATTTATTATTTAAATGTATTATTTAAATTTATTAAATTATTAAAATTTAATATTTATTTAATATTTTAATTTAATTAATTTACTTGAACATCAAGGAGAAAAGACGATGTGCAATACTGCCCATATTCTAAAGGAGGAAGAATAATGCTTCATTCTAAATCAGCCCATTGCCCACTCCTGGGCCACTAGCTGACTCATTATTCCACTAACTGCATTTTCCACAAAGCTGGTAGAAGTCCAAAATTCAGATATGTAGCCCATGACCATAAACTATTTTAATCTCACCAGAAAAGGCAGCATACAAACTCAGTAGTAGGACAAATGATGCAATACACATTTTTTCAGTTCTTTGTCCTCTTTCATCTACCGTATTTCCATTGCTATTTCTAAAGCCTAGCTCTGTATCAGTCAGAACACTATAATACACTCCTATTCAATTAAAACTTTTACATTTTCCTACCATCCAGCCCTGCCCCTCCGCTGTCTTATCACCACTTCACCACACTACTGCCTCCATCCTCACACAGAGCAATCCTTAGCTTCTGACCTGATGTTTTTCCATCCCATCCTCCCAGCAATCATCCCTGTTCAGCTGGGAAATTCTCCCACCTTTTTACTGAGGACTTCACAAGAATAGTCTTGGCCGATATCACAGACAGGGGCCGTGAAGACTCCCTTTCACCCACAAAGTCTGCTGCAGTCCAGGTGCTTCCCAAGGGCCTAAAGCTGGGAGATGATTGGTGGGCCTCTGCCTCCACATGGTTTTGAAGACTCTGGGAACCTGATGTCTCAGAGCAGCTCCCTGTGTTGTGCTCTAGGAGTGGGTGTGGAAAGGCATGCATGGACTACTCTGGACATGGGAATGCCAGTACATTCAGTGGGTCTAGGTTCTCCCCTCCAGCAGGTGGATGGTGATTTAGAAAGAAAGGCTTCTAGATTGGAGACTGATATTTTGACTTTCAACAAATGTCACACTAGCATCTGTTTCTTGTAAGAATGTTTCCTCTGAATTAAGCACTGTAATCTTCATATTTAAAAAAGCTTAGCATTTCAAATGCAAGTCTTCACAGCCCCCTTCATCCTCCCATCCACAACCTGCTAGAATGCTTTATATGGTGATTTGCAGCCTGCTGAGATCTTTCTACAGCATCAGGTCTATACAGTATTTTTTTAACAGAATATGTTGGGAATCTCCTGCCACCCATCTAGATCTCGTAGGAGATATCTCACCTATCACTTTGTCACAATAATACCTTATCAAAACTCAAGAAGAGTTTTAACTGTGCTGCCTAAGGAGAGTCAGTGCTGGTGTTAACATACTTGTTTGGTTGAGGAGGTTTTCAAAGAGCACAAATGAGAGTTAGGCATAAAGAGAAGTCAGTTCTTTGACTTTCAGTTAGGCCCCAAGATCTCTTTGACTTTCAGTGGATCTTGGGGCCTAACTTTCACTTGTGTCTCAAATCTCCTTCTTAACCTCCAAAGTACCATGTGGTTCTTTACAATAGGTCATTTCACACAGGGCTGGTGCATGCAAAGGGAGTTGCTGAGTGGCCCTGTAGCTTTCATGTGATACATATGGTAACGATCTACATCATTGTGTCTCAACATAATGGAACATCCCCCTGGGTCGTGAAAGCAAGATCTCCCTTTGGATTCACCTTTATTTCCTGTTCAAGTGCTCCTACCTTTCTGTCATTTTGAAATTTTAATTTTCTTTACTGTATTTGGTTAAAAGCAACCTTAAAACATACAGTAGACTGGAGAAGATTATCCAGAAAGGGCTTTATTTTGTTTATCCCCCATCTGCTTTATGACCATCCCTTTTGTTATATTGTTTGCATGCAAATGCATGCAAACAATATAACAAAAGGGATGGTCATAAAGCAGATGGGGGATAAATAGGTATGGAATCTCACACTTAGCATGGGAGTAAGGGGTATGCTCTAGGGAGAAAAAGTGCATCACAAGGCCTACATGCTCTTTGGTGTGGTGTAGACAAAGGTATGAAAGCTGCTCTATATGCATCCATACTAGAAAAATTAGGAAATCATAATGCAAGTGTGAAGCTACTGAAGATGGTCCAGAGGAGCCCATTTCATTTCTAAAGACATCTCTAGAAGCTGCATGACTAAGTGGACTTTAATCAGGAAGAAATTTCTAGAACCCTACATAGGAATGATTAGCTCTTCTGGTGAGCTACCCTAAACTCACAAGTTTAAAACCAAATGAAGACGTACTGCAATTATTGTTGAGTCACTAATGTTTGATCAGGTTTTTCTAAATCCAGGATCATAAAAGGGGTCAGCGATCCTCTCTCAGAGAGAGGAGGAATCAGGGAAAAAAACCTAAAGGCCGTGCAGGGAAAGCCAAGACACAGTCAAGCTAAGGCTGAAGTTTATATTCCATTAATGCTATTTACATTACCATTCCAGCTGAAACCAGAACTATGTACAGTAGACTAATACTCTTCAAAGCAAGGACATTTCATTTGTTTCCACAGAGAATATCATCAACAAGAAATAAAGTGACACCTAAATGAATCAACTAAGTACAGTGGAGATGGTCCTCCTTAGGCATAGTATCCAAGCAACACCAACTGATTCTTACTAGAGATAAAATTTCAGTTATTTTGCAATTTTCAGACAATATATTTTTGCTGAAAATTCTGACCAGCTGTAAGAGAAGCTGGTTGAAGAGTGGAAAAATATTGTCACCAAAGCGCCCCCCCAAAACCCAAACAAAACAAAACACCTCAAAACCAATCGTTTTAAATGTTTTCCTTTTTTGGTCAAAACTGTGGAAAAAAATGTGATCAGTTTCATGTCCTCTTAGGAGCAAGGAACACAGTGTGTTCCAGGTCTTAAAGATCTAGTAACCACACACACTAGTGTTTTTAAAGCTCCATAGACCACAGCAAGGTTCCCTTGCTTTTCCATTCTCTTTTCTTTTCTACTTTACCTGCTTTATCTCCTCAGTCCTTATCATTGTTTCCTTTCAGTTGCTTTTCTTTTCCATTTTCCCTCCTACCCTAAACCAAACTCTAAAATCTTTCCTTCCATCTAACTTTTCCTCTTTCCCTAGGTGCCCCCTTCTACTGGGGTCTCTCTCCCTGCTCCTCTGTCCCACTTGTGTCTCAGCATTGGGATCTCTTCTCCCCCTTCACTCTGGGGTCTCATCTTAGGTACCTTTTACATCTTTTTACCCATTCAAGAAAGAGAAGAGGCCCCAATCCTCCTCCTTCCTTGGTTCTCTCCCTTTGCCCTAGTGGACGAAAAGCATTCTCCCCTGAACGCTGACAGCATGGTCCTGCTTACTGACAAAGCTGCCTGGCTGAATGACCTCAAAAACTCACGATTTAGCACATGGATATAAACAATACAACCTGAATGTGAACACAGTTCTCTTTTTTCTAACCTGGGAATTTTTGTTATTGATTTTACTTCTATCCAGCTGGTCAATATTCTCTTGGACTGCATAAATGGTTTAACATTTCTATTTTCTCATGACTCTCAGAAAATGCAAAAACTAATGCTGTGGGGCAAGTTGCATGTTGTCTGTGGGACTGTTATAAACTGATTTACTGGAGAAAAAGTATTTGTTAAATATTTAAATAGCTTGTTGTCTGACTTTTAACTGTGTTAGACCAGCACTTCCTACTGCCAACTGAGTTCAATGACTGCTTCTTTCAGTTCTTCAGGGGAACATAACTGAGTAACAAAACATTTTGTGGGCAAAAATGTGGCTTTTAAATATAATCACTTTTTAAACTACTCTTCAAATTACTTAAAACTTTTTTAGTGACTACAATTTTTTAAAATTGCTCCTGTTCTGGACTTTTCTTCTAGTAATTAAAAAAATATCTTTATAATAAAAATTGGGAGGTTTTTTAGAACAGTAGCTCAAAGCTTCAGACCTTAACAAATAGGAAAAAAGTGCAAAAAATATAGAATGCAGAATGTACAAAGTACGGCAAGTTTAAAAAAGCTTAAATTCAGGAACAAAAATATGGTTGACAATGCCAATGTAATTTTTGTTTCTGAATTATTTCTTGGTAGAATTATCACCTCAACCTTCTTTCTTTAAAAGGTAAAGGGGTCCTTTTAATCTCTTGGTGAATAAATCATTCAGTGAAGTGATTCTTCAGCTGTGGTCCACAGAACAATCCTTGGTCGTCTGCAAAGTGCTTGCAGGTCACATGCTACTTGGGAGAACCTTTGTTAGTGAGACTCTTCTGCCTCTGCGAGGAAGCACTTTGAGTCAATTGAGAATACCCAACAGCAAATCATTATCAGAAGATGAGCTGTCACCACAAAGCGTACTGCAGGGAGCAGCAGATTGCTCAGAGTTGAGAGAACAAATGTACTTCAAACACAATTAAAAGGAAAAGATGGGCAGCTGGTCAGAGAGCTAGGAGAGTAGAAGCATCCTCCATATATGTCTTCTCTCCAAGTGCCATGGTTCTCTGAAATCCTTTAGAACATACACCCTCAAGTTGATTTGGATCAGTGTGAACGTAGGATAATGCAGATTTAAAAAGATTCTCTCTCAAACAATGCAATGCTGCAAGGTGCTGCACATCTTCAAATCTCTCTAACTCCAAAGGGTTGAACTAACAGTGTATTTTAAATTATAAAGAATTTACCAGAACTCTGAACTGGAATGGAGAAAAAAAATCTAGAGAGGATTACATACCGTAAACTAATATAAACATTTTTAATGGAGCTTTATTTACATTTTCTATCTATTAATATTTATTCAGTGATAAGTATGCTAGGGGCCTTTCAGGCAGGTATGATGAGATCTTTGCTCTGAAGAGCTTAAAAATCATATTCAGAAATATCCCAGGGCTAGCTGTTAAGGAACAATTTGTTTTATTTGAAAGAACTATCAAGGGTCAGACTTCTAAATCTGGATTGCAAAGGTGTGTCGGTAACGGACAGAGGATTTGGCTGGCAGAAAAGATGGTTACCAATCTTCTAACTGTTGTTCTTTGAGATGTGGTGTTCACGTTCATTCCAGATTAGGTGTGCATGCAACGCATTACACAACGTTGGAAACTTTTTCCCTCAGAGGTTCCCGGTGGGCTGGCAGGGGAGTCCCTTAGAGTGGCGCCCTTGTGGTGGTGCATATATTACCCTGCTGTCCCAACCCCCTTTCGGTTCCTTCTTGCCATCGACTCTGGCAGAGGGAAAGGAGGGCAAGTCTTGTATCGGACATGAAAAACACATCTCGAAGAACTATAGTTACAAGGTAGGTAACCGACTTTTCTTCTTCAAGCGATTGTTCACGTCCATTCCAAATTAAGTGACTTACCAAGCTTACCATAGGGTAGGAGTCATGGAATGAGAGAGTGAAGAATGGCCCTGCCAACTGCCGCATCGTCTCTGGCCTGCTGGTTGATCGCGTAATGGGCCATAAACATGTGCACCAAGGACCAGCCGGCTGCTCTACAGATGTCCTGGATCTGGGCCAAGAGTGCCATTGAAGAAGTGAGCACTCTGGTGGAATGTGCTGTGATTGCCGGGGCTGGGACCTTGGCCAACTTGTAGCAGGCATGAATGCAGTCTATAGTCCAGGAAGATATGCACTGCACTGAGGACTGGAAGACCCTTTATCCTGTCGGGAATGGCAACAAACAACTGGGTTGACTTCTGGAAAGGTTTAATCCACTCCAAGTAGAACGCCAGAGCTTTACGGACATCCAGAGAGTGCAGACTATGGTGGCTCAGTTGTGTGTGAGGTTTAGGATAGAACACTGGCAAGCAAATGTCCTGACCCATATGGAATTGCAAGACCATCTTAGGAAGAAACTTAGGGTGTGGCCTGAGTTGCACTTTGTCCTTGTGAAAGACTGTATAAGGCAGCTCAGAGGTGAGGGCCCTCAGCTCAGATACCCTCCTTGTTGAAGTAATGGCCACCAGGAACACCACTTTCCAGAAGAGGTGAAGCAGAGAGCAAGAGGCATGAGGCTCAAACAGAGGGCTCATGAGCCTACAGAGGACCAGGTTTGAATGCCAGAGTGGAATTGGAGGCCGAGAGTGAGGAAACACCCTGTCTAGACTCTTGAGGAAACTCCCCACCATGGAAAATACAGAGCAGCCAGAAACCCCAGCGTGGAATGCCAAGATGGCCACCAGGTGCATCTTGATCGAGGAAGGAGAGAGACCTTGCTGCTTGAGGTGCAGGAGGTATTCCAGAATGAGCGGGACGGAGGCCTGCAGTGGCTGTACCTGCTTGGGCTCGCACCGGCAGGAGAACCTTTCCCACTTAGCTAGGTACGTTGTCCTGCTGGAAGGCTTCCTACTACCAAGGAGGATCTGTTTCACTGGAAGACAGCACTGGCTCTCCATACGATTTAGCCACAGATCTTCCACGCCATGAGATGCAGAGATTGCAGGTCTGGGCGGAGCAGGCGCCTGTGGTCCTGCGTGATCAGATCACGGTGAAGGGGCAGTGCGATCGGGGCAGTCACAGACAGGTCCAACAGGGTCGTAAACCAGTGCTGCTGGGGCCAAGCTGGCGCGACCACTATCACTGTGCCCTTGTCCCTGCATATCTTGAGGAGAACCCTGGGGACAAGTGGGATTGGCGGAAAGGCGTACTTCAGACTCCCACCCCACAGGATCAAGAACGCGTCACCGAGCGATCCCGGACTGTGATTCTGAAAGGAGCAAAACTGGGGGCACTGACTGTTGCTTCTGATGGTGAAAAGGTCCATTTGGGGATACCCCCACTTCCGGAAGATCGACTATATGAAGTTCGACCTGATCGAGCACTCGTGCATGTGGTACGACCAGCTGAGACAGTCTGCGAGCTCGTTCTGGACCCCCGGAGGCAGGATGCTTTGAGATGCATGGAGCGGGCTCTACAGAAGTCTCAGAAGAGAAGAGCATCGCGACAAAGAAGCAACGAGCGGGCTCTGCCCTGCTTGTTTATATAAAACATGGCGGTAGTGTTGTCTGTCAGAACTGTCATGCTGTCACCTTGTAAAGTGGTGTGAAAGGTGTGGCCCCTAAACCATGTTTAAATATTCAATATGGAAGCCCACAATGTCCGTCACATTTCAGAATACAGTGGCACTTAGGAGAACAATGGGAGCTGCTGGGTTCTGAGCTCTTTGGAAAACCCGGCTCCTTGCAATTGTTGTCTCTCTCAGAATTTGACTGCTTTTCAAGCTATCTCTAGGGATGGGAATGCAACAATCAATACACACTAATGGAGAGGTATATTTGTTCTGTCTCTTTCCCCAACCCTGTGTCTATCTTCTCTATTTAGACTCTAAACGCTTTGTCACCAAAGGGACAGGGACTATTTTTTTCTATATTTGTATAGTGGCATAATGCCCCTCCCCCTTCTTGGTTGGCCCCTAGGTACTACCATAATAAGCACGAATAATAAAAACAGAGTAGTATTTTTCACGTGTAGCCATTTCATTCTTAGAAATAAATGTGATGCAAACATGTTATTTGCACAAAAATCTTCTGAGTTTCAGCAATCCCAAGCTTTCATCCTCCCGATGTGCAACAAGTGCAGTGAACTCACAGGCAAGTTCCTACATCTAACCAGTCATGCTAGCTCAGGTTAACCTCTCAAAATGAGGTTATTTGATTGCTACTGTTTCATAGCAGAAGCAAGTATTCCAGCATGCCTTGGCTTTTGAAGAATCCACACAGACACTTACTACAAACAAAGAAACAAATAAATAAATAAATGAAAGGGCCGGGGGTGGGAACGTTCTGTTTCCTGGCTAACAGTCAGTACAAATGGTGCAGCAGCAATAACCCATAAATATTGCTCTCCTCAGCTCCCAATTGTATAAAGCAAAAGGAAATCAGACTACTTTGCACAGTTCTTGGAGCCTGATCCAAAGCCCATCAATGTAGTCTTCCCATGGACTTTGGATTAGGTCCTCAGTGAGCCTGTGCTTATTCAAACCAGGTGGTTCCTGAGGGAATAGCAATGACCTGGCTTCCTGCTGGATCAAGGACATGAAACTTCTGAAGAACCCGTTTTAAAAAAAAAATCCCCACCGGAGAAAAGAAATGCAGAGCTAAGTCAGCCTGCCTCTGCCCACTGCGGGAAATCTCTCCCACACACCCTGATTATGTTCTTCTATCCCACTTGGAAGTCCATATGCTGAAAATCAATGCATATCAGCATCTTCATTTTTCCTGTCTCAGTCAGCTCACTTGTTGGCGCCAGTGGCTACATTTACCAAAATATTTGCAAGCTCTTGTCCTACTATTTCTACAGGATGGAAGAGAGCTCTTCTGGGTGCACTGGTTTAGGATCTGAAAGACAAAACACATGTTGCAACTTACCTGCCATACTAGATGCTCCACCTGATTCTATAGCTTTTGAGCAAGCAATCCTTGAACTTGATAAATCTGCATTTCGGCCCACTGATGCATGTTTTGGCAGAACTCTATTTCTGTCAGAGTGAACACCCCAGACTGACAACTGTTCAATTGCATTACACGAGATAGTCCCTACATTTTCAGTCTGCACTTCAGCTGACAAAGTGATTCATGATTAAGTAACTGAAAAGAGAAAACTCACGGATTAAGTAACCCATGCTAAGGAGGATTAATTCAAAGGGATGCCACCTTCTCCAATAGAGCTTTTATCTACAGCTCACAGTCCCAGGGCTGGGCTAATATTCTGATGCTGCAATGGGCCATAAACCTGGACTAAGTCACAGACCTGGCAATGCAACACCTCCTGGAGTCCCTGGTGTAGGAGGGATGTCAGGGAAGGAGGGAGACTGGTATTCTGGTGTTTTTCTGTCCAGTAATTGCCACATTATATAATAGGCTGCACTGAGTTGTGGTGGGACTGAACTGTCCAGATATCCCTCAGTACTGGGAGATGGGGGATGGGAGAGGTACTGAAAGATTGCATAGACACCTTAGCACCAATTCCTCTTGAACAGTGGATCTCAAACTTGTTGATTCGGTGACCCCTTTTTTGCTCTGCCATGTCTCCTCACGCCCCAGGTATGTCCGCCAAATGCCACTGAATTGAACTCTTCTGGTTTCGGCAGCATTTTGCCGGACACGCAGCATTCGTCTCTGTGTCCACCAAAATGCTGCCGATAGCAGAAACTTGCACTTTAGCGGTTTTTCGGTGGACTCACTAGCATGTTTGGAGCTTTCGCTGAAATGCCGCCAAAGGCATCGGCAGCTCGCGACCCTCCTGGAATCAGCCCAACCCCCAGTTTGAGAGCCACTGCTCTTGAATGCATCAAGTGATGCTCCAGCACACCTGAGAATCTCTCCACTACACACTAGTACACGAACCAATATAAGTTTTGAATCCTGTTGTGATGTCTATTCATCAAATAGCATCTCTAACTTGCAGAAAAGACAGTTTTGTCACCATTTGTGATAATGCAGTTTCCAATTCTTGAAAGAAACAAGGTAGATGAGGCAATATATTTAATTGAACCAACCAGTTAGTGGACAAAACAAGCCTTTAAGCTACGCAGAACTCTTCTTCAGGTCTTATTGGGATATGAAAGAGAGAAGGCATTTTACTGGACCAACTTGGATGTGAAGACTACTTCCACGAAGCTCGAAAGCTTGTCCCTTTCACCAATGGAAATTTGTCCAATATAACGTAATACTGCACCCATCTTGTATCTCTCATATCCTGGGATCAACATTTCTAATTCTTGTGGAATTAGGAGAAGATAAGTCTTCAAAGGCGTTTTTCTGAAACGTACCTACAACTAATACAAAGGAAATTGTAATTTTTTAAATTAAACTTTTAAATATTAGGATGAAGAACATTTTTAGAAGTTAAACAGTACAATGGGCATCCCGGAAAACTTGCTTTGTTAGCATTAAGTAGGTGGTGGCATCTGTTTCTTTAGGATAACTGGAAAGATTTTAAAAGTGACTTTTGTACATATAGAACAATTGTGTATTTTACTATCTGGAACACAACTGAGAACTACTTTAAATAAATATCTGGTGGCATTCTCACAGGGAATCCTGGCAGGTAACCTGTACAACATGACATAACATTTATTTCAATAGATAATGGACCTAAACTATTTTATGAAATGTCATGCAAAACTGATATTAAAAGAGATTTCCTTTAGTGGCCTGCAAATAGGATCCAGTCTTAAATCCTAACAGCCAGAGGTTTTCAAAAGTTATTATAAAGTAATTTTTAAACTAAAGAAGTTATATTTAGCAGTCAAATTCATCAAACATTTTCAGAAGAGTAAGCAATAGAGTTTTACTTTGAACCATGAAGGTTTCTGCCTTGCTAAGAAGTGAAAGTGGTGAGTTGCATTTCTAGCATCCAAAGGTTGGTATCACCGATTAGCTAACCCTACTTTCCAAATAGTAGGTGTACTAGGCATGAAAATTGCTATTTACAAATAATCACAAAGGGCAAAAATCACTCTTATGCAGAGATCTAGCACAAGGCTTATGCACCACTTAAATCTTCAACATAGGGCTAAAGTGACACGTTAAGAGGAGATCTTTTGCTCTAAATGTCTTCAGCTTCCTATACAATAACAGCAAAAAATACTGCACACAAAAGCAATACTGAGTATAAACAATATTAATAGAAATCAAATGAAGTTCCATAATAAAATCATGAAGTGATGAATACTCAGTTGAAGACTATACATATTATACTGGCACTTTCACATCGCAGTGCACTGTGCCTTCAAGTATTTCCAATGGATTCCAATGAAAATCTTGGGCCTGATTCATCACTGGGTTACTCCAATATTACAACATCGTGGCTACAGAGTGACCCCTGCTTAAAACTGGAGTAACACAGTGGTGTATCATTCCCTTAATTTCCCCCAAAATTCTATTTATATCTTTTAAAGTTTAAACAGATAAGTAATAATATAGCCAAAACAAAACCAGAAGCTTGAGAATGTTTATTTGTACTTAGCACATACAAGGAAGATCAAAACAAATATTAATGATAGCATTTGTAAACAAATATACTTTACAAAGTTATATACTATCAAATTTGCTCTGAAAAAATGCAGGGTTATCCCTATTTACAAATGGATATTTATTAAAATCAAGTTAAAAAAACCTACCAGTTTAAGATATCCCAAATATAAAGATATTACTTATTCCAGCAAACTTCAAAAGATCAGTTGTAAGGCCAAATTAATAAGAAAATATGAATAAAGATGGCACTACGACTTTCTGAGTAAAATGTAGGCAAGTGATCAACATACCTGTCACGCCTATGTAAGGGCCTGAGTTGGTAAAGTATACATCCAACTTTGCAGAAGTCTAACATCTTTTTTATTTATCAAGTTCTCCATTTTCCCTTCTCTCAAGTACTACACTGATTACAAGTCACCTCTTGAATCACCCTCTTGGAGAAAAAATGTCACAAGGTAGTTTTATGGTTTACATTCACAATTTCATTAAAAAAAAAAAAATCAGACAAAGACAGCAGCACCCATTATTAAGGCATTATTTTAACATTCCTGTGTTTATAGCAGCAAATACTACCTTCAGGCATAGTATGCAATTTCTCATTGGTTTAATCAATAAATCTGAGTACTAATAGAATAATCTATTAAATTTAAAATTATAGTGTTTTTCCTATACTTGTGTCTATATAAATAGTTATATAAACACCTGTGATTTTATTTTGTGACTAAAACTTTTGATCATGTCAACAGGATCCCTTTATCACTGGCCATTTAAGTCATTTTTAATTACAAAAGTGAGTTTTGATTCTGGTTTTTTTCATGTATTTCCCATCCCCTGTTCTTGTATCAGTTCAGAATCTAAATTTCTGATCCTTCATTTTTTAATTGGGTTCATAAATTAAACAAGCTGATAAAATAATTAGATGTGGTGTGTAATATTTTAAAGAAACAGGCCCAGAGTCACACAAAAATATGATAAATTTAACAATTTACAAAAATTTCAGAACTTGAGCCACAGTGAACTCTGACCTGTTTTCACAAAACGTATCAGATTTTTACAAAAATATTGAAAATACTTCTTCCAAGATAGTCTAGGAACACTATCTAAACAACAAGATGGCCCTGCAGATTAAGACACACACTTTTTACACAATATACTTTTAACATAATGCACAGACAGACAATGTTTATGGAATGTAATGATCATCTAAGATGGTAGATGAAATTAGGATGACCCCATTTCTCAAAGTGTTGTCATGAGTTTATCCTGGTACACCATACTTTGGATTCCTCCTAAATTCTTCTGGTTCTGATCTTGGATATACTGTAAATTGCGGTCATCTCCACTTGCAGTTGGTTTCCAGTATGGCCTGTCATCATGGTAGGGTGGCCTGTACCATTTGCACAGTTATTGGTTAGTGAGAGGTGGAAGTAAATTTTACAATTATGAATGATATACAGTAATATGAGTTTATCAGATAGGCTCTAAAATGCACAAGAAAAATGATGGAGAGTGAGCAGCCATGGAAGGGAGTGATGGGTAGAACCATTGACTTGACGTAAAGCCTGCTGAAGCCACTGGGAGTCTTTCCATTGACTTCAATGCACTTTGGATTAGATCACGTGCACAGCACTTTTAGAATCTTTTCTTTCAAATGTTAGAAATAAAAACAATCATGCTGGAAAGCCACTGAGTTTCCAGGGGAAAAGATTTAAGTGCAGCAAGCCTAAGAGGTTTTGCCAAACGAGCAATAAATGCAGAATCATGCAAAAAGTTGAGCTAATGGAAGTACTATTTCCTAAACGCTTGAAAATACAAACAGTAACATTAATGAAGTAATCAATCCTCCACCCATAAACACTACCATTTGCTCAACTCTGATGGGCATAGTTACACATCCACTCTATTAAACCAAACAAAACTTCTAGTTTCTGCAGCTAAAATACAAGTTTGTGTACAAATTCACTCTGAACCCTGTAAAACCACTGGGAAGAAAGATATGTTTTCCCCGAGCATACTGGTATAGGTAACTACTACAATCACCGAATTCTCCCAAGCTTTCTGAAGGTACTATTTACCAAATCACTCTAAGTCATTTCAAGAAGCAGTTGTTTTAAGCAACATGATGAAAAGTGAATAAAAATAACTGCGTAATGCCAGACATACTTTTGTATTAATGCACTGAAGTTGCGCTATTTTTTTTTAACATTCTTTCTTTGTATGCTACCAAAGTAGACTGTAAACTGTGATACTAAAATTGAAAGTAAAGTTTTTGTTTTATGCGAAGGGAACGTCAAAAATTAAGCTAAAAATTATACAATGACCACTAACCTCAGTTAGATCTTAGAAGAAAATTCAAACCTACAAGATTTTACTTGCATAACAGCAGAACAGTTTTACTGAAGAGATTTTATGGACATAAGATGGAAACTGATTCTGCACCTTCTTATTTTGGAGTTTACATTATTTACAAAACAGAACAGAGTATCCCACCAACAGCCTCCCCTTATCTCTTGTCCCACCTCAAGTCCAGTTCTGCAAGCCCAGCCGTGGGAGTTATATGAAACCAGGGCTTGATTCTGCTAGGGGTGAGCACTCTGGCACAAATCTACCCAACCTCTTAAGCACATACTCTAACTTTATCACATGAGTAGTGCCATTCACTTCAATGAGACTACTCACATGCTTCAAGTGAAAGCATATGTTTAAAAGTGCTTTGCTGGATTGGGGCCAGACTGCTCAGCACCTTTCAGAACTCAGCTGACAGAGAGCTTGCAAGATTGGTCTGTTGTGTGTCTCTTGTGGACTTACAGGCTTAGCTTTGCAAAAGCCATTTTTCATATTTTTCTGTAGCTCTTCACTGAAGAAAAAAAAAGTTCTCTTATAAACTTTTTAACACTCTCTCTGCTTATCTCAACATTACTCTGCCTTAAGGAAAGTTTTAGGCTTTAAAAATATCAGAATTAACTGGACTGACATCATAAATGGCAATTCCTTTTAGAATTGGTTACAAAATCTGTGTAGAGCCAGCTATTACATGGTGACAGGAAACTGGAGATTTTGGAACTCATTCTGTGTTAAAATCAACAGGAGGCATTTTGAACAGTAATTGTATGTCAGATTCATTACATATTTTAAAGTTTTTCCATAGTTCTTCCATAAATGTACTTTTGTTTTTACCAGACTCTCTAGGAATTTTGAGATAGAGATAAATAATGTGCAGATCCACCTGAGAAATATTGTATCTCCCACCTCTATGCCCTTTCCCTACATCTTCAATCCCATCATCTCAGACCAGATTATCCTTTCTTCCACCTTGCAGCCTACCCTCACCGCTAGCGCTCACCTACACTCAATACCAAACTCCACCTGCCCTCTGAATGAATTATCTTATCTAAGAATACTAAGATGAAGAGGCAGGAAGAGGGGATAGATGAGAACAGCAATATTATGCACTCAAGGTGGTTCAAGTTATATATGTCTGAAAGTCCTAGACACTGTCTGGCAATAACATAATATAATTGAAAAACAGTTATATTTACCCTGGAAAAAAGCACAACTCTCACTGATTTCAATTTAGACCAAGTTTCTTCCAATTTTGTTTTCACTTAATTCCTGTCTGATTCTAAAATTAAACTCTCTATGTAGTATGATCAGCCATATTCATAGCTATAAAGATACTGAAATTTGAAGCGGTAGTTTCAAAATGTTCTTTTTAAGTGATAGTTTCAAAATGTTCTTTTTAAGTGATAGTTTTTAAATCTACCAATCTGTTAATACAATGTTCAATAGGAAACCACTTTTGGAGTACAGGAAAAAAGTTGCTGCATAGCATGAATCTGTACATTGTAAATTTAAACCCATTCTAAAAGGACGTGCTCCACTGTCTTCTGAGATTAAATGCTAATCAAAGTAAAATTCATTTTACTAAAAATATTAAGCATTTCACTGCCAGACATACAACCTACAGAAATTAATTCAAAAGGAAAATTTAATCCTAAAATTTTGTTTTGGATAATAAACTAAAAATAAATCTAAGGAACCTATCCACTTCCTTCTAATAAGTTTAAGACTTAGAATATGTCAAAGCGAAAACTGAAGTGATTAACAGACATCACCTCACAGTCTTATCACAGTTCTAATCCAACAGATCGTTTAAAATAAAGAAGAATAAAATGATCCCTCCCATACAATGAAGAGAGCTTACCTTATGTTCACAGGAGTATGGGGGTGCCAGTGTGGTGGACCAGGATGTATATTAGGGTGATACTGTGGTTGGGAGTAAAATATTAGCTTTGATTACATCATTGAATCACTTCTTAATATGATTGCATTTGATTATTCTCAAAGGAGCTCTTATTAAAATGAAGAGTTGTCCTCAATTACATCCTCCTCAAGTTACAATTGCCTGCATTGTTACTGCAATTTCATACTTTCACTACCAGTTGTACCAAAAAATGATTAAGGATCTGCCTTACAGTATACCAAATATCACAACTGTTGACAGACGTGAGCATGAACTACTACTCTGGAATCTACAGCTATGTCTACACTTGGAGGTAGGAGTGTAATTCCAGTTCTTGTGCTAAAAATAATGCAGCAGCTGTGACAGCACAAGTTAGCGGTCCAGAGTAGGTAGCCACAGGTAGTTCAGGCGGGTTTGTACTCAACATGGCTAGCCCATGTCGCCATTCACGTTTGCCCATGCTACACAACGATTTTTAGTGTGCTGGTTAATGACAACATGTCTACACAAGCTGAGACTCACACCTCCCAGTTTCAAATGTAGACATAATCCAAGGGACATTGTTATGCGTAGAACAGCTCTGTACTGTGTAGTCCAGTGGTTCTCAAAGTGGGGGTCGCGATCCCCCTGTGGGTCGTGAGCTCCTGTCGCTGCTGAAAAGCTGCCGAATTGATTACTTCCATATTCGGAGGCTTTTCGGTGGACATGCTGAGCTATTTCGAGTGTGCTCGGCATCTCCGCCGAAAAGCTGCCGAACGCGGAAGTAATCAAGTTGGTGGCTTTTCAGCGGACATACAAGGGTCCATGACGCCGCTGAAGAAAGTGAAAAAGGGTCGCGGCCCTCAATAGTTTGAGAACCACTGGTGTCGCTTGTCATAGTTTGAAATAGCAGTCAACCACATCAGCACCACATAGGGATTTGAAAGGCAAGATTCAGCTTCTCTCCCACGTTGCTCAACATATGCATGGGGCCTTTTGGTGAAATGAGCTTCAATCCTGGAACTTTACGAAGCACTAGCATAAGCTTGGTTACAGCTGAATGAAAGTGAGGAAATGTTTTTGCTGCTCCCTTTGGAAAGATATCACAACCCACATTTTTGCTCTGTTGCATAAATTTGGCATATCTGTTTTTTGCTTGAGAAATGGGTGAAAAGCCATTTTTATTCAGAGTTGGAGGGGGAGAAGGGTTATTACAGCAGTAAGGTCCAGAAGGACAAAACCATGTTGAGAACATTTCCTACGCCCATTAAGCCCTGATGAGACAAAGACCGTGGAACAAAATCACGATGGAGGTTTTAAAAAAAACTAATTGAAAAATACATTATGATTAGTTTCTCGTACGTGTGTTCTCTCTGGATGAAAATGCAACTTGCTCCCTCAGCATCACCAAATGCTACTGTGAAGTATATGAAACAAGGGTGAGACCCTCATTCCTACTCCAGGTCTTCTTCCCCGGTTAGGAGGGAAGGAATGGCATAAAGGGGTCGTAAAAGCCCCCAACCCTGCCACAGGAGGATTCCTCCGGTGTAGACACATGGAAGACAATTGTAAGACTGCCTATTGCAGACACCTCCTAACAAGCCCTGGCATAGGTGGTGTATTGGGGATGGGACCACACGATGCAATACTGCAAAGATTCTGGATGGTGCTGTGGTCCATAAGGTAGGCCCAGGAGGCTGCCATAACTTAAACAGGTCCTCTAAGGCTGTCTAAATGATTGAGGCACCCTTCCAGTCCCCAGAGCTACCCAGAATCAGAAGGGAGCAAAGGCGTCATAAAACCATCTCCCCAGTGGGCTGCAAATTTTGTGCTGCAGCAATTAGAGAGACAGAACAAAATCTCAAGGGTATGAAAGGAACAAATCAAAACAACAGGGAAGAAGGGGAAGAGAGGAGAAAATGAGTCACCTTAATTATAGGCAGCAATAACTTTACAGTTAAAATAATAAAACTAATAATCCAGCAACTGTTACTCTTACCTGGTAGTTATGGACTTCAGGGTTATTTTTTGCACTAAAATAAGACAAAGAAAAAATAGTTTTTCTGTAATTAAAACTGACAAAAATAAGAAAACGGACCATTTCCATGAATTAGCTTACTATGTGGGTGAACAAGATTGAAAACTCTATCCTTCATCTGGCTACACAAAGGAAAAGTTCTATGCCTGTGTGGAATCCCTCTAACGTTCATAGAGAGAAGCACAGACATCCACCCTCATGGAGCCAGTTGTAGGACTGAGGCCTAAATTTTTCAAGAATATTGGAAACATGTTGGTACCGGGACAAATCTGTCTTTTCAGGTCTTCTGCTAACAACAATTAAAACATTAACGCATCAGTCCTTCAAAATTCTGTAACGCTAGCTGTCCATTTTAACAGTAATAAGAGAGCTAAGAAATGCATTAAGACATCCTTGCAGATTTAAAAATTTCACTAAAGCTAATGTTTAAAATCCAATTTACACAAGTTAAGAAGGAGGTTCTATACATTTAGGGTCAGGCTTGGGTTATGGGGGATTGCAAGTATGAGTTATAAGGTTCACATGGTACATACATATCACATAACCAGCAAAGATCCAGATTGGGGTGGGGGAGTTTTTAAAGCATCAGTGGATAAATGGGCTTAGGTATTCCACCCGTGGAATGTATTAAGAGTCCAAGTCAGCAGTGGCGTAGACAATAAGTACCTGGGTGGGGTGCGTCCCTTAGTTAGTCAGGGAAGGAAGGAAGTGGGTTATTTCATTTACACAAAAACAACAAAATGAAAATGATAGCTAAATAAACATCATTTCAGCCTCCCCGCCCCGGAGGTATAATGGCCTTGTAGCTTTTATGACTACTAGAGACACAAACTTCCCAGATCCTGCATTTTGCAAGTATGTAATTTTATACAGAGGAGTAATCCCATTGATTTCAGTGGAACTACTCATGTGTTAGCAAGAGCAACCGTTTAAATAACAGTATGAAAATGTCAAACATTCCAGAGTACCAAAAAGATTTGCCGGAAGTGTTACTTTTCGAAACTATATTTCTTCAAGCTTGTAAGAGTGCTTGTCCTCATTCAGGGCTAAGTTCATGGCAACTTTGGCAAGTTATACAAGGCATTTTTAATTTAATCAAGTGAAAAAAAAAAAAGCTGTGGAAAATTTCTAATTGGAGAAAACCAACATTTTCCTCCACATTTCCGAGACTGATAACACAAACATGGCCAAATTAAACTAACGTCCCCCCATCCATTCTCTGGCTAACAAAATAAGGAATGGCAACTCAAAGGCTAATTTTTAAAAAGTTTAAAGCACCTGCAATTAGGGATTCATAATGCAAGTACCTTCTTCATCATAACTCTTGTGTTGCTACTGTGACATTTCACTAAAAAAAAGGCTGTGGGGGTGGGGCAACACCACTGCATAGCACAAAAGAAGAGCTAGAAAAAAGTTAGCTGTAGTTCCATGTACTCCTGATTTCACAGGATTATGAAGTGATGATGAGTGGGTTACTACATGAAAATGCTAATTTAATAATACCTCTAATTCAGTTTTATGTAACACTGTGCTCTGTTTTCATAGAGATAACACAAAATGTACACCCGATGTTACAAATTTAAAAGCAGTAATACTTCGTTCAGCAAAGGTCTGCTTGTACCACAGTGAACATTCGGGGCAAAGAAAAGACCCTTTATTTTAACTTGCAAAGCAGCACCGATAGTGTTAGGTGCTCAACATAATGACAACAAGATCAGAAAGAAAATAGGCTCAATTCTGCTCTTACTTTCAAAAGGACAGAAATCCACTCAGACAAAAATAAAAGCCAAAAAAGTTTTCATGCTCAGACCCTGATCATACACTGAGGTCAGCTAGCTCAGGTGCAGGACTCTATGCTAGCCAACCTTGATGCAGGATCACGCAATGAGAATCTGGACACACTTACCACAGTTGTGCTGCCTTTACAGGATTGTTTGCTTTTAAAAAAAAAATAAAAAAGAGTTAATCAATATTTACCTTTGAAAGAGAACTTACCGTACCATAACTGTGGTTCTTTGAGACACTGTAGTCTAAGTGTACTTCATATGCGCAAGACAGGATTTTTTTTTATTTTTTTTGAGTAGCAGCATCTGTCAGGGCTGTGCATGTACCTTGTGCTCCTACGTGAGGCAATGCAGCCGCAACCCTCTTGCTGTTCCCTTGTGATTCAAAGCTAGTATTAGCGACAGACTCCAAAAACACACAGAGATAGAGGGCAGGTCCTGGCATCTGCATCAATCCCACAGTTACTGTACGGTAAGTAACCATTCTCTAGAACTAGAACTAGTAGGTCAGACGTTTCGCAGGTTCAATGCCATAAGCAGAGGGAAGGAGGGAGTGTCACGGACACGCCACTCTTTATACTGTCACTCAGATCCATGAAAATGCACAGGATGCTCACGCAGACTCTGCTGCTACTCAAAAAAAAAAGAAGAATACTGTTCTCACATGCATGAGGTTCATGCACGTCTCCAATGGGATCCACACTGAGACAGACTTAGAGAATGATAACTACCACACTTTTATAAGATTGTTTTGTAGCTGACATAAGCACAGTGGGAACAAAAGATGGGATCAGTAACCCCCTAGATGCACACAGAGAGAAGTACCCCGCTAGACGTGGTTCTCCCCATTCCCAGGCAGAAAGGGAAAGGGGAGAAATTTAAAAGGGTTGCCAATCCCAGGCATTCCAAAATCACAATTCAGTCCCACAAAAATAATTGTCCGATGTACCTCCAGGTTTGCACCTGCAGCAGAGCTCGCAGGTGTGTTGGGAACATACAACTCTGGCTGAGGATGGTGGAGAAGAAAAGACACAGGAATGGTGAAGGATGGGAGAGGATGCAGGAGACACAAAGGATAACACAATAAAACTGACTCAGGGAAAAAGTTGCTACCTTTGATTTTTCAGCTGGTGACTCATTCATTTATGCTGGTCATACTGAGCTATAATTTTGTTTGGTTGTAATATGATCACTTATGATCCAGTAGAAATTCTGAAATATGCATGTGTGCTCACTAACAGCACAGCAATACAATTAACTTAATGAATATGTACAATTCAAGTGGGTTAAATAAAAGCCCCACCTTTAAAAGTTGAATGCCTTCGCGATGGATACCGTTTGCTGGGTTTTCTTTCAAATGTACTGGTTCTGCGTAACCTGGCCCCATGTGTTGCTTGATATTCTGTTCGACCACTAAAAAAAATTTTTTTTAGTTAGAGAGAGTGACTTAATTCTGTCCTTCCTTCATGCTTATCAACAGAGAAACCAAGCTGCTTTGCAAAGAGTAATACATAAATAATCCCAGAATGAACTGGACAAATTTTGTGGTTTTGTGCGGTGTCTTCTTGTACCCTCAAATAAATACAAATGCCCAGTTATTTCATTAAATACCTGAATCTGAAGCGTGAACCCAGCCTTATGAAGTCAGATCTGCTCGATTTACTGTTTGCTGGTATTCGCAGTCTGAAGAATGCATGGTGTTCCACCGCACATTTCCACAAATGTTTGCAAGTTTTTGCATTGTCTAAGCGGAAAACAAACGTGTGCTCTTGTTCTCTGCCCTAAATGCAGAAACAAAAACTTTGGAAGTTGGCAAGCATGATATTCGTTAATGGCTAACAAAAAAGAGAAAGGACCTGATCCAACGAGGCACTGAGCCCCTTCAGCTTCTGTTGGCCAACAGGAGTTGAACATACTCTGCCCTTCAATGGATCAGGTTCCAAGAAAGGGGGAGAAAATTACCTGTTCATCATCTTCTACGACCACAAGGGTTAATTTGCTCTTTTTGAAGTCCATTTTAGTGATTTTAGGCCTACACATACAGGAAATAAACAGGCATTTTATAAGTTTAGGATTTTTAAAGAAAAACAAACAAAATGGTTTATAAGAGGGTTTAAAATAATGGGACATCTGACCTCATAATATATTTAAAATATAAATATGTGTTTAAAAAATCCCTTCAGATTTCGTTGAAACATAAATTGACCTAGTCAGACGCGCGTATCAATCTATTTTGATATATTGATATCCCTTCTTAACTCCACTAAACTATACATTCAAACCAAGCCAAAACTCATTATTTAAAAGGGGAAGGATTTCTAAGTTAACAAATAGGGATATAAAGAAAAAAAGGAATTACCAAAAGAATAAACCTATTTTGTTTGCTCCTTCAAAGATCAATATGCCTGTTGGTGTAAGTCCAAGCGCGTAGTCACATCCATCTCTTCCCTGCAACCAAACACACGATGGAATAATCAATATGCAGTTACTAGCACAAATCTTAAAGTAGTAACTCAACACTTTTGTTATAAGATATAGTACCAAAGTCTGTTTGCATGTTTTAATAGTAGAGAATTATGACCTATTTTATAAAGAGATGCACGTTCTTCTATTTACAATCTCTTCCACTCCCCACAGAAATAAAATGTCAGTGTAGGTCTTACCTTTACAACGTGCATATCTACACCATACATTTCCAACCATTTAGCTTTGTTCAAGTAGCACAATTCAGCCTGTGCTGGGGTTTTCCCCCTGTGAAAATAAAAAGGAAAATGTATTTTAGTTTGCAATAAAATACTTGCTTATCCACAGTATAACCCGCTTTTTCATCCATTACCCAAGCTCCCCTGCCTAGGACCCTCACTCTGCAAAGCACTTGACTACATGCTAAACTTTATGCACGGGCTTAGTCCATCCCTGTTCAGCAAAGTATTTAAACCCAAGCGTAATTGCTTTGCTATTTAAGCAGGGTCCTAATTAAAGACTTAAAGTGCTTTGCTAAATTGAGGCCTAGAAGAATACACATAGCCTCCATGCTGCTGAATTCATATACAGCAGAACGTTTTCATTTTAGCTATCTTGCATTCATACCACTGAATGCAATCTCCTTTTACCCAATCACGCAGACTTGATAAAGTGATT
This sequence comes from Dermatemys mawii, assembly GCA_007922305.1. Taxonomy (NCBI): domain Eukaryota; kingdom Metazoa; phylum Chordata; order Testudines; family Dermatemydidae; genus Dermatemys; species Dermatemys mawii. Next base: position 6,222,350 of record ML677371.1, on the reverse strand, counting down.
GGTTAACATTTAAATGCTGCCAGTTACATGCAAATGCGATCTTAATTTCTACAAAGAAGGTGCATAAGTGGCTGGATACCTGGAGCATAGCAAACGGGCTTTTAGAATCAGAGTTGCTGGTCCAGAGTTGCTTATTACACAAACATTCAGTGCATGCTTCTATGCTGGCTGAGAGCATCCAGACAAGAGAATTACAGCAGCAGAGCAATTTAAAGCACCTATGGTTACAGGGCAGATGGTAACGCAACCCCTCACTGGGCTGGATTGGACCCCAAAATGTGACAATGTGCCAACTGATAGAAAAGGAGAATACAACCAGAAATCCACAGAGTATCTGAGCAGATATCACTTCTCCCTGCGTCCACTCTGCTGTAGCAACAGTCTGAGTGATTGCCCATATGGTTTCATTTTTTGCAGGTAGAATGCCAATGCTTATCAGACGTCAAGAAAATGGAATCTCCTCCTTCACTGGAGGCATTTAGGAAAAATATCAGTAAGTGAATCGACTGGTTTATGTGGAACTCAGAAATTACCTTTCGGATGAACTTTAGATGGAGGTGAAGGGATTTTCCTTATGAAGTACCTTTACCTTTTCTTTATGAAGTATAGAGTATGGTGGGTTGGGATATGAGGCCTCCAACTCACCCACTGGCCAAAGTAATGGCAACCAGGAAGGAGACTTTAGCAGATAGATGGGACATTGAGAACGTGGCCAGTGGTTTAAAAGGTGGCCTTGTGGTAACTCCCACTCATAATTGGGGATGAAATGCCTCCTGAGGCTGCCCATCAGTGAGTTCTGAGTGTCTGGGAGGTGCATTACAGAAACTGTGATATGGTTCCACATGTACATCACAGAAATTGTGATGTGATTCCAGATGCATCATAAGTTGACTGCCTTTATACACACTGCAAAGGATTTTACTCCTCCTTGTTTGCTGTTATAGAAAACAGTTGTCATGTTGACAGACATTATCCAAACGTATCAGGATCACACGAGTGGGAGGAATACACTGCATGCCTGTCTCACTGCACTTGGCTCCGAAAGACTGATACACATCCAGGTTTCGACAGTGTCCATCTATCTCATGATGTGTGACTGCCCATATGGGCTCACCAGCCCATGAGGGATTCATCCATGATTATCATCATGCTGGCTGTGTATGTGTGCGCGGGGCAGGGTAGGAAAGGGACTCCAATACACACAATCTGGGGGTTCTGAAGGAAGGATTGACTATCACTGTCATGATTGTGTTGATACTGTCTCTGGCACATATACAAACCAGAGGCAGGCTTGCAGACAATGGAGTTACAGCCTGGCAAACGGCCTTATGTAAGAGCAGGAGGCCATGTGACCGAGCAAAGACAGACAGCTCTGGACTTTTGTTCTGGATTTGGGAGTGACTTGGTTTATCCAATTGCTCATGACTAAAAATGTTTGCAGGGAGGGAGGCTCTCGTTTGCAGTCAAGTCCAGGGTCACGCCTATAATGTCGATGAGGAGTGTGGGAGTCAAGGTACACTTTTCCATGTTTATGTAGATTCCCAAGGATGCCAGTAGGCAGAGCAAGGACAAAGTTGCCAGCTGAACTTCCAGATGGGATTTGCCTGTTAGAAGTCACAAGTCATTCCAAAACAGGAAAACGCTATAGCTATTTCGTCTCATCTCTGCTACCACTGAGAACACCTGGGAGAAGAACTTGGGTGCTGTTCTCAGACACAATGGGAGTCCTCTGAACTAGGAGTGTTCCTGTCCTACAAGGAACCTTCTGTGGGACAGACGAAGGTCCACAGGAAAGTAAGTATCTTTCATGTCAAGAGCTGTTCATCATAGGTCTTTTTTCTAAGCAGGGAATCACTGAGGCCAACAGAACCATGCAGAATTTTAATTTGTGAACATAAACATTTAGCTGACATAGGTCGAGAATGCACCTCCATCCTCTCTCTCTCTTGAGAACTAAAATTGTGGGAGTACAACCCTTTCCCTGGATGCTGAAGTGGAACTTGCTCTATAGGTCCTCGTTTGAGGTGCAAGTAATCCTCCTCTTTTGAAGAGGATCTTCTCATGAGAGCAGTCTCCGAATAGCGGCCAGAAAGGGAGCTACTGAGGAGGTAGAAAAAGAAATGTAATGGTAGCTAAACTGGATGATCTCTAGTACCCACTTGTCTGCTACAGCCCTCCAGTTGTGGGCAATGTATGCTGTGCAGCCACCAAAGGGGGTCTGGAAACAGGTGAGGATGGTATCACCATTACATTGCAACTCCCCAGTGTCCTGTCAGAAGTAGCCTTTAGCCAGTGAAAAAGGCTGGGTAGCGGTCATTGAGGGATGGGGCTGCACACTTTGGCCTCTAAGCTATTGGATGCTTGCATGGTGGTTCATATGGTTGTTGGTGCTAGAAAGGCTGTCAAAGAGAACTCAGCTTACATACTTGTTTAAGATGCTTCCTCTGTGATGCTGGCAGACCAAGTGCCAGCTCATGCCAAAGTTCCCATGTCTCAGTTGAACACTGACAGATACATAGCTGGAACCAATCTGACTCAACTGTGCATAGTATTGTTAAAATAGGTATTAGAATTACAAGAATGTGTTAAGACTACTGAATGCTTGCAAGTTTCTGCACACATTAATCTCACTTATAACATCTGTATCCCATATTGATAGGCAATATTTGAGTGGTTGTATTGTGAACCTCTATCACTGTAAATCACCAGATAAGAGAGAGACATTAATTAGTGTGAAGGGCTGATCTTAAACAGACGGTGTTATGTCCTTCCCAAGAGGCAAGCTCCATTGACACCAAACAGACTATTGTTTGTTGTTCTGCTCTCTCCCCCATAAAGATGAGTCATGCAGGTGGACTCCTCCTTATCAGCTGAGTTTGCAGCTCAGAGGACAGGGCAGGAAGGGATAAAACCCCCCGACACAGGTATCTCTGTGCTGCTTGGATTCTGGGAGGCAAGGTTTTTCTAGGCATAAGCAAGAGACTGCAAGCTGCTTAGCCTGGGTAAGCCCTAAAGGACATATGGAGCTTGTTGATTATAAAAGCTTCTTTTACCTTTTTAAATTTAAGAGTACAACTAAATTGTGTGTGTCTGTACATGTATATACACACACACACGTATCTGCTTTAACCCTTGTAAACAACTCTCTTTTTTCCTATACAGTGGATTCCAGTTAATTGGGACACATCGAGACAGGAACAATTTGGCCCAATTAAGCGGCTGCCCCCAAATAACCGAAGTAAATAAAAAGGGATGCTTTGTTTCCGCTCTTTGTGATGTGTACCAATTAAGCGACTGCCCCAATTAACCGGTGGCCCGATTAACCGGAATCCACTGTATAATAAATCTTTAGATAGTTTATTATAAGATTGGCTACAAGTGTCTTTGGGGTGAGATCTAAGGTGCAATTCACCTGGGGTAAGTGACTGGTCCTTTGGAACTGGAAGTAACTTGAGTATTGCTGTGATTCTTGGTGCAAAGAGCCATCTATCACAAAAGTATATTTATCTGGAGGATGAAATAGATTCATCTACCCCACCAGGGGACTTCCTGCGCTCAGGTGCATGGTAGAATTCACATAGGGACCAGTAATAAAAAAACAAAAGAAAAACCTTTGGTGTTATGGAGCCTAACTTTTAAACTGGACTTCCATTTCTGAGGGCACAATTTTGCATCCACAGTTCGTTCATGCTTTTTAATGACAATTTGTTTGGGGGAGAACAATTGTACCACAAAAATGGAGACTTGGTTTGAAAACCACACCTTGACTTCAATGTAATGTCACTGGCGTTCATAAGTTCAAAGACTCCAAGAAGCTATTCTAAGTCAAACTACTATTTCTCAAAAAAGTGACTTATCAGAAAAAAACAAAATGTCATGCCTCTAAATTGTGGCCAGTTTCTATGACAGCATGAGAAAAGCCAGTTACAAAACTGCACATTACTGCCTCTATATACATTTGTTAAGAAGAGAGTATTAGAGAGTATTAAATTCAAAATGTCTAAGTTATTCCTTTTCCATTACCTCTAATTATCTTATTCACTGGATTGCTGCCATGTAATTGGTTATAGCTGCAAATAGCACAGTATTACTGCCACAATCCAGACTCTTAAGTGCTCCAAAGTGTTAGAAAAACTGCACAGTGGCTAATACAATCTTCATAATTTCCAACAGTCAAGTTCTATTTGACCAAAAGGGATTCAATATTTTGGGTTTAACAGGAAGATGTTTGAGCTAAGACATTCCTGATTCATGCCTCAATTTCATTCTCTTGCAAAAAAGGGGTGGGAGGGTTGAATTAAAGCTTCTGGTTTGATACCAAAGACCTGAAATCTTTGAAAGATTGAGTGTGTGGGCAAAAATAGATCTTTGAGGGTGCTACCTTAAGTACAAATTAAGTGAAGGAGTGTTGGAAGGCATGAAAATTCTCACTTGTGGAAAATAAGCTCCTTCAACATAGTTCAGGAATCAAAAATGGAGCCAAAGTCCTGAAACTTACAATTAACTTAACCATACAACCCTGTCTGATGTTAATGCCTGCTGCTTCTTTAAAGGGTTTCTAGATGTCTCTAGAAAACACCTAAAACAATACACATTGAGACTGTTTGAGCCAAAACCAGGAGTCTATGCAGCAATATTTGATTTTGGAGAAGAAACTCTTGAGTAACTTTATTATAACTGACACCACCACACAGGTACCATACCTGCACTCTTTCCATTTCTGAAAGATATCATATTCCATAGCTTCAGTCTGGTTTGGTGTAAATCTGAATTCAGACACTAGTTCTGGTGTGTGTTCTGGGTGCTCACACTCTCCAAGTTCAGCTGGAATCATTCAGAAAGCCAGAAAAAAAGATCACTCTGTCACCACAAACATTAAAAAACAACTGTTTCTACAAAGATACTTCCATATCCCCATTTAGTAGCCTACTGAAGAAGTTTTAGAATATACATTTGTTGTTGTTGTCATCATCTGTATGAATACTTAAGTTCTGCCATCTCAAATTATAAATCAGACTAGAAACTCTGCAGGAAAGTTTAGGACACAGATTCAGAATTCTAAACACATGAAATGCTGTTACTTCTTGCATTTAAGGGATTTCAAGAGGAATATGATTTCAGTTCAAAACAGATCAAATGCACTATTTTTACGTATAAGGTTACCCTGCAGTTTCCTTCATCTGAAACACATTTCATCACTAAGTAGCGTTTCCCACAATTGTATATTTCTTCCCCATTTTGTATATATGGAAATGTAAAAATACAATAGCTAGTGTCAAGAAATTGATTATAGCATTTTCTAAACCCTCAGCACTATCATAATATTCATGTCTATAGGATAAAATTGTGAAGATTTTTTTTGAAGGCACAGATCGAGCCTAATATTGATCCTGCAAGTGCTGAGCACCCTTAAATTGAGCTAGGACTTTACTGAATTGAGTCCCTACCTCCTATACATTGGTGAGAAATTTCCCACATGATTCCATTAATGTCTGACCTATAAAAATAGTTTGAAATTTAACTGCTTCAGTACTGTTTAACATATATGTAGCAAACATGCATTCCCAATGCTACCACACACAAATGACCCATGCCTACACATGTGCTTATGTTGGTGCTTTAATGGGTATTTTTAGTGAAAGTGATGGACAGGTCATGGGCAGTAAATAAAAAATCACGGCCTGCTACCTCTTTATGATTTTTACTACATGCCCCTAACTAAAACTTGGGTTGGAGGACGATGGGTGCTCAGGACAGGGGTGTGGGGGTAGTCTGGGGGCACCATGGGTGCTGAGGGTTGTGGCACAGGACCCCCACTGGCGCCAGAGGGTGTGTGTGTGTGTGCTGGTGGAGGCATGCAGCCTGGGACCCATGCTGGGGAGGGGTTGCAACTGCATGGGACCCCCACTGGCGCTGGGGTGGGGGGCCAGGTGGCCGCACGCAAGCCAGGACCTCCGCTGGCTGGGTGGGAACCACAGCCAATGATTTATTTTAAGTGATCAAGGATACCCAGATTAATGGTTAGTTAAGAAATAAGTTTATGACCAAAGAGATTAAATTTATGACCAAATTTTAGAGTTCCTAAAATATTAAATATAATGAGATCTATTGACCTTCATCTAAAATGAAGCTATCATTATCACATGTACATTTTTTGTTCAATGGTATTTTCCAATGTGAATTACAACAGTAAAACATATACACAAGTTTTCACCGAGACATCTGACAACTCTGCTGCTGTTTTGTGTCTGAAAGAAGTCAGAAGCCACTGACATAGATGCATATCAGGATAAATCAGCAGAGACAGTTCTCTACATTTACCTTCCCTGGCTGGTTCATTCCCTGGCAAATTTGTTGAGATTTGAGGTACAGTCCTATACCCATATCTTTTCTTATGTTTTTACTGAAGCTTCAGGGGTGAGGATGGCTTACTTGGAGCTTGGTTTTTTTTTTTTTTAATATAAATACTGTGGTCTAAAAATTATGTACCTACATTCTAATGCGTAAATAGGCAAATTATTTTAAAAAATGCACTAACTGGTAGATGCATTTTAAAATGAGGTAGCTACCCAGGTGTCTTTAAAAAGTGTAAAATTATTTCACCTGTAGAGACACCACCGTCTCTTCAATGGAGAAAGAAAGATAAATTTGTAATAGGATTTTACAATGTGATAATGCAAACACTGACAACTTGAGATATTTAAAATATATTAGGAACAGTTCACTTGTTGGTTTCAATTAATAGCTCAGAAATGCAGCTAGTTAAGTGAATTGTGTCAGAGTGACCTTAAATATAGTTTAAAGTATTATACCAATTATTTTAGACTAAATAAAACCAAATCTTTAAATACTATAAAAAGAGAAAGTTGCAATACAGGAGAATTCTAAAGCAGCTACAAACACATGAATAGATGCTTCTCTCCAGATTTTTCTTTACAGAAGTACAATTTACATCTCAAAGATGATTCACAGAAAACGCCAGCTCTTAAGGCAGTTGGCTGAAACAATGAAAGAATTAATCTAATAGAACAATATTATTCATAAAGCAGCCATAACAGTGAAGTAAAAATAGTCTTGGTTAAGAGAAAGAAACTGGCCCCCATTAAAATGAGTAACACTCCAATTCCTGTGTAACCTGCCCTTTTATCTTCCTGCTCACCCTTAAAAAAGCCACACTAAAAGATCCATTTAAATTTAGGGTGAAGTTTAAACTACTGAGGAGGGAATAATCATTTTACAGTTCATTTAAACTCCTCTGCTTGTCTACAAGTGTCCAATATCAAGATAAAAAAAGTAATATACAAGAAATTATCCAAAAATTGTAAATCTAGTATCTGTAGACAGAGAATTCAATATTACAGTGCCAATGTATGACATTATTTTAGAGAAAGTTACTATACATACCTCCAAATAGAGAAAAATTGATTGGATCAAAGAAAAAAAAAGCCACCACCATTTATAAGTTCTTTGTTTTGACATACAATTCTTAAAATATTGGTTTTGATATCTGATAAGAAAAAATTCCTTTATGATACTGGTAATGCAATAAAAGGATGACCTGGCTCTATTCCTTTTCTTATTTGATATATAATTCTCCATATCTTTGACTATCAGAACTGGAGATATGTCAACTGTTCTATGAACAGTTCTCCTTGTCTAAAGGGATGTAGTTACCAGTGCTTGTGATATTCTAGAGTCTCCACAGATAAAAATGAGTGCATAACAATTTGAAGCTAATGTGAGTTGTGGACTTTAACCTGGCAGGTCCATATTGAGAGAGTAAAGCAGAAACATGATTGAAAAGAAAAGGGAGTAAACAATTTCTTTATCATCTCTGTATATGTAAATAGTATGAACAAAACTGTACAATATGGATCACAATTTCATGGGAAATGATGATGATATTACTACTACTACTTTTGCCTGGCCTTGTCTTCCCTGAATTTTGTTTCTAATCCTAGGTTGAATTGGACCCAAAAATTCACAGTCAATCTAATCCAAAACCACTAATCGGTCCCTATTATTGAATCTGAGCCACAAATTCCTCCCAAAACAATTTGAAGGATCCAAAGCCCATTGTATTTAATGAAAGACTCCTTTTGACTGCAGTGAACTTTGGACCATGTCCAATATTAGGCCTATGCTCACTCAAGCCATGGCACATAATTTCAAAACAATGAACTTCAAATGAGTTTCATTACAAAAGTTTCACAAATGTCTGATTGTGAGTCAGACATTCTAAAACTCAGCAAATTTATGACACTAATGACTAAACACAATAAAAATAGCTGCCACTTAAACAAATGTACAGGAACTCGTCACTTAAAGTTGTCCCAGTTAACGTTGTTTCGTTGTTATGTTTCTGATCAATTAGGGAACATGCTCGTTTAAAGTTGTGCAATGCTCCCTTCTAATGTCGTTTTGCAGCCTCCTGCTTCGTCCATTGCCTGTAGGAAGAGCAGCCCGTTGCAGCTAGCTGGTGGGTGGTTGGAACCAGGGTGGTCTGGCAGCCCCCGTATCAGTTCCCTGTGTAACAGCTGCCCAGCAGGCTATCAACTGCCGACAGTTCAGCTGTCCCTCCTCCCACTGCCATGCTCTGCTCCTGCCCTCTGCCTTGGAGCTGATCCCCGAGATTCCCGCTTACTGTGCACACGGGGTGGGGAGAAATAGGGGGGAGGAGAGGAAGAAGAGGGGCTAATGTCAGGGTGTGCCCCTCGCTCCTGCACCCCAGTTACCCCATTTTCCATAGACCAGCGCGGACACACAACTGAAGGAGCTCGTTGGCAGCAGCTGGTCTGCAAGCTGATCTAATTAACAAGGTAGTGTACTTCTGACCCCACTCTTCATACTTAAAGGGGAAACGTACATCTCTATCTGTCAAACACATACAAGGTGTATGCCTCTGTCTGCCCTCACTTCTTTCCTGCTGCCTTGTAGAGTGTGAGAGTTAACCCTTGAGGCCTCAGCCAATTGCAAGTTCATCATTTAGCAGTAAGGTATTCCCTGGGAAATATCCCACCATCTGACTCCTCCACCTTAACCAAGCTTCCTAATCATCATCACTGTGTACCAGTATTAAATTGTTTGTTTAAAACAGAGAGTGTGTGTGGGGGGGAGCGGGTCTTTGGTGCAAAAATTTTCCCTGGAACCTAACACTCTCATTAACATTAATTCTTATGGGGAAATTGGATTCGCTTAACATCGTTTTGCTTGAAGTTGCATTTTTCAGGAACATAACGACAACATTAAGTGAAGAGTTCCTGTATTGTCATGACAATTAGTGCCTATTCATGACAAAAGGGAAAATTATGTGAAGAAATTGTTGATCAACTTTATAAAATAAAAGTTTATGCAAATCACTTCTAAATAGTCACATACCTTGAAGGCACAGGGCTGCTAGTTCCACAGCAGTATCATATGGACATTTCAGTCTTTAAAGAGACAAAATAAATAAAAATATGCACTTTCTTAACTTATACTTTATATAAGCCCTTTCTCCAGAAAAAACTAAGAGTTCTTCAACAGTCTAACTGAAAATAAAATATTAACTCCAAAGTATCAGTTAAATGGCACAGTATTTAGATCAAATACTAATATTTCTATTTAAATAAGCTTAGTTACAAGTTAGTAATTTAGCTAATTATTTCTTAGTTTAGTAATTTCTCATTAATATTGAAAACATGATATGCCCAACTATAAATCAAGTTTAAACTAACACTGAAAACATTAACCCAGAAGAAGAAAATAGGTGGTATGCCTACAATGGATTCTAGAAAACATCCCAGTCTAAGAATAAATATTTTTCTTTACAAAACTTTTTATATAAACATATATTTTTTTACAAGCATCTCAAATAAGAAGTGTTGACACTATTATTGAGTGTTTTTTCCACTCTCTTGCATCTGTCATACTAACAAGTATGGCAAGATCACATTACATTTTAAATAATCATACAGATCAGGACATTCTTTGCCCTAATTACACACAGTATAATCATTTTCCCATTTCTATGTGCCACTTGTTCTATTGTGTAATAAATAATAAACTTCTGGTTCAGACTGAAACCTTCTACTGTCCTAAAAACCAAAAAACACAATATTTACTGTACTTTAGCTATTTATTAACCAAATCCTTTTCATGATCTTCTATGATTGAAGAAAGGAGCAATTTTAAGAGGATTGTCCCCTTTGTGTAAGAATTATTTCTCCAAACCAAATGAAGTACAGTATAAGGTTTCTCTTCTGGAACTAGCTACTTGGAAATGAAAACTATGTGTATACTCTCTTTCACTTTTTTAAACATACAGAACACCATATCCAGTTTCACCACCACATATTGTTCAAATTAAGAGCTCTTAGGGCTTCTCAGTTTCTTTTAAAGGTCTTATTTTGACTATTTCTCATTTCAATTTCAAATCTGATATTGATATATATGTAAGATAAGAGGATACATAGGATTAGAATGATTCATATAAGTTTATTTTTAATTTTTGAGTGTTTAACAATGGCTAATTGCAGCATAATGCTCACTTACAATTAAATCTGTAACATGCAAATAGCCATTAAGGACAATTGAATTGTTAAAGCTATGACATAGAAAGCTCTGCATAATATTGTATGCATAGATATGTTTCTACCACCTTGTGACCAAATGCAAGTTCTTATTCCACTAGATTTTATTAATTGATTATGATTAATGTATATGTATACATTTCTGTATTCTAATGGAAAAAGAAAAAAACGTACAAGAGAACACTGGATCAGTAAATGCAATTTACATCTTTGAATAACAGAAAGGATCAGAAAGAGTTTATGGGCTTAAATACTTTTCTCTCTTAAAGTGGTGCTCTGTTACTTACACTTTAAGCAAGGTTACTACAAGAAAAATGTACTTACTTTCCTGAAAGAATGTCTTGTCGGAGCTGTAATACAAACAGGTACCTAGCAAAAACATTAAATAAATAAATATAAGCAAACAATCAAATGCATACAGAGTCATCTTTTCAGCCCTCATCCCTTTGTCAAGAGCATGTGCTTAGTCAAGACATTTCCATAAACTGATTTTGTAAGTTATATGAGCCTTCGGAATCAATTATAAAGAGCATTGCACACACCTGTGAGATGCTAAGTACCCTTAACTCTCATTGAATTCAGTGGGAGTTCAAAACATTCGACACCTCACAGGATTGCTCAACATATAGCAGGATCAAGTCGTAAAGCTGCATTTCAGGAACCCGTCCTTATTTCAGACAGCACTGAAAGGATGTACTCAACTTTGAGTATGGAACCTTAATTCTACCGAAGCTAATGAGACATAAGCCCGTACTTAGTTGGGGTTAGTCCTGCTTTAAGCAGAGCGTTGGACTAGATGACCTCCTGAGGTCCCTTCCAACCCTTCTATTCTATATGACTTAAGTGCTGTCCTGAACTGCAGCCTAAATGAGCTATGAAGTCTAAAGGCAATTGTGGCTTTATTTTAAAAATCAAAAGAAATTCGAATGAGAAAAGAAAAAAGATTCCATGAAGAGTAGAGATAGAAACTAAATAGGTAGTCCTATCTTTGGTACTTACACGGCCCTCATCGCTGAAGCAGGCTGCCCTCACTCTGCACACCTTCCGTCCCCACCATTAGCAGGCACAGGTTCTCTTACCAGGAGTTAGCTGGAAGTATCCCAAATTGAATGGGACAATTTCCCTACTCCTCTCTAGCCCAACAATCTGCAATCCACTCTACTGAAAATGGAAGCCCCATCCCCTTTTGGCGGACGGCAGAAGTTCAGTTTAGCATTAACCCATCGACCTGCAAGCACACTATCAGAGAACCTCCTGGGTTTTGCAATGGACAGTGAACCGATCAAGCCTTTTGCAAAGCGAGCTGCTTCCTGGTAATGTGTAGGGTGGGCAATGAAGTTTTCCCACAGTGCAACAGGGTTCTAGGGCTAGAGTGACCACATTTTGAGGGAGAGGGGAGGGTGCTAGGGACTCTAGGATTTGGTTACATTGACTTGCGTCTGCACACTGCAGTGCGGACACCAGAGCCCTAGGTTCAAGCATGAATTAGAAAGGTCTTAACATAGGATTAAAATACAACATAGATGCTCAAGCCCATAGTTCCCTAACACACATCGTTTGACTCAAGTTCCACTAACCCTGCACTTACGCTGCAGTGTAGACATACCCTACATGCCTCATAATCTTTAATTGTAAATAAACTTCCTAACTCAGAAATCATAATTTTGGAGATGGGGATGTGGAGGCATAGAGAGATCAAGTGACTTCCCTATGCCACAAAGGGAATCCGTGGTGGAGCAAGTAACTGAATCTGGGTCTCCCAGACTTATGCCCTATCTACTCGCCACTCTTTCCTAAGCCTGAGAATTCCTTTGTTCTATTTTTATTAAAATGAAGGTTTGTGGATTGGGAAAAATCACAACCACCTTGCTGCCAGGGGCATCTCACCTGGCCCTTCCTGCCCCCAACCCCCAGAGCAATTTCACACTAAGGGTAAATGCTCTATGCTGATGGGTGAGAGCTCTCCCATTGGTATAGCTGCCACCTCTCATGGAGGTGGATTTATTAAGTCGGCAGGAGATGCTATCCCACTGATACAGCGCTGTGCACATCAGCACTTAGGTCAGCATAACTTACATGGCATGGAGGGCGGGGCAGGGGGGGTATTCACATCCCCAAGTGAAATAAGTTATGCCGACATAAGTGGCAGTGTAGACCAAGCCAAAGTGACTTCCGCCTTGGATCTTCTGGAGTAGGGTGTCCCTCTTTGAGGTTAGGGGATGGCAGCCTCTCCTGACCCCACCCCTGCTGAGGCGCGAGTTAAGAGGTGAATGAAATGAGTCAGACATCTGGGCTCAGAGAGGCATGATGCACATCTCCAGTCTTCAAAAAGAAAAGCATAGCCAACGTCTCTATTCATTTCTCTACGGGCACTGAAAGACGTGTTGGGAACAGAATAGGAAGGATCAGGCACCATGAGTCACCAGCACCTTGTGATGAACAAACTAATTTTTCACATTCATGTGCTTGGGAGATTGTGAGCTGACCTTTCAATATTTAGAAGACTGAATCAGTTCAAAATAGACAGGGGAACAGAAATCAAAGGCATGTTTAGGAAGCTTTTCTGTGCCCTATGCAGTAGAAAAGCTCATGGAAAAAGAGTAGGGGGTCAAATTTTTACACATGCCTAATTTACGTACACAGCTGATACCTGGGTTGCCACTTATATGTCAGTATTTGTATATGTAAAATTAATTGTGCATCACCACTGGAATCTGGGCTTAGAAAATCTGTCCCTACTCTTTGCTCCAGGATTTCAAAGTAACATGAATGCTTGTAAATTTGAGGGGAATAATCCAGGCAATATCACCACTTTGCTAGTCTGAGGAATATTGCAACTCTCTCCATACCTGACTCACTGTTATTTCCTTTTTCTGTGCAAGTCTACTATTGTATCTCAATTTCTGGTATCCCATTTCAAGCATCAAAATACATTCTTCAAAAGAAACAGCCGATTGTTATTCTGACTAAAGCTAATGAAGCCCTGTAGACGCATTGGTGCATTCAATTTTAAGAAATGTCATCATTTCCCCATAAAAGTGCTAACTGTGACCAGACTATTTTTACAGCCTCAAAAGGCATCTGCATTGGTTAAAAATATCTTTATACAGGACAAAGATCTTGTGTAATTTCTTCAATTAGCTCATTTTGTTACCACTATAAATCTTCCTCCCTTCCTCTGCACTGAATTTTACCAGCTGTCCTGGTCTCTTACCTAACTCCACAGAGTACTGAGGAATACAACCTAGCCAGAGTGGAAGTTCATTAAAAAAATTAGAATGATAAAGGGAATTCCATTTTCAAAATGGCCTTTTGCTGTTTAAAAGAAAAAATAATTTGCAAATAAATAATGTGAAGGCAGTGTTCAAACTGGTTCTGTATTTGTTTTCATTCATAAACTCTTATTACGATGCATGTTTCCTAGATGATAACTACTATATTATAATTAAGGCACTTAAAAACAAATAGTAGAAAATTAAACCAATATTTTTCTAAGTAGAACACTTAACTTATCTTTAAGATTCCTCTGCAATTTTCCATTTTAGCAGTGATTGGATTAGACAGCTCCAGAAGCTTATAATCTAAACTATAAAGTTATAAAGCGTATAATCCTTTATTGGAACTGCCTTACTAGATCACATCAAAGATCCATTTAGTCCAGTGCCCTTTCTCTGAAAATGACTGGCATCAGATGCTGCCAGGCACGTAAAAGAAATTCTGTGATAGACAATGGAATAACCTGCCTCTTGGGGACATTTAACACCAGTTTAAACTCTGAAGTATGAGGGTGTATATCTATTGTAACATTTTTTATATATCATCCTACATAGTGTAACTATGAATCTTCTCATTATACATGTATATGAATCTTCTCATTATACATGCAGATGTCTAATGCTTTTAGGAATCCTACTGAACTCTTGAACTCAATTATATCAGTGGCAGTGAGTTTCACAGGTTAATTATGGACTGTATGAAAAAGTGTGTCCTTTTATCAATTTATTGCTATTGCAGTAATTGGTAATGTATATTAAGGCTCCAATGGAAGTTTCATGGTAAATAAGTGGGCAATTACAATTAGCTCTTTAATCTTCCTGTCACACAGCTGTCAAAGTAGTACTTAATCACTGCAGCAGATAAGGAAATAGTAAACAGAGGTCTGCTGACTAAAAGTTTCCTATAAACACTATAAAATTATCAACACAATCTTTAAAGAGCATGGTGGAAACAGCTTGGCCCAATTAGCAATGCAGAGCAAATAAAAAACACACCAAGAAGCTCCAAATTGTCAGAAACAGAAAAATTATAACAAGGAGCGGTACAAAATAATTAGACACACAATTTGCCCTGACTGAGTGACAAGAAGTGTTGGGAGGAATGGGAAGTGTAAAAATAGGCAACCTCCCCACCTCTTTCATGACACAGAATTTCTTCTGAATTGTAGAGGGCTCCTCACTTAACAAGCGCGGAACAATCTCAAAGACCACAGGTCATCCAAAGCCTCAACACAATAACAAGAAGTCCCTACAGGATGAATTGTCACCGAACAGCTTCCATTAGCTCAGGGAGACCGCAAACAAGTTGGCGTGGGTGGGGAATGGGGTAGCGAAGACTGAGCTTTTTGCATTGCTTCCAATTTTCCCAAAATTCTGCTGATTTTCAGTCTTTCTTTGACCCATTTGACTTTTGTTTGATCATCCCCACATTTCACAGCAGAGAAGAGCAGAGCCCAGCTTTAGGCATGATACACTGGATGTCCCTCTTAATCCCCCCACCCACATGGGTTTGACAAGTAATACTGCTGCAGGGAGCCCTCCTTCTCCAGATTCAGCTCCTACTCACCCATTCATGGCTCCCTTTCAAAAGTCACAAAGCCTAAATCACATGAAGAGTTGGAGGGAAATACCATTGCTCTGGCCCATCTGTCTCTCCATCCAAAAGCACCAGAGAGGCCAAAGCAGCAGGTTTGGGCAAAAAATGGAAAAGAGAATATGGCCCTTGGACTGTCATAAAACACCAACTAGAAGATTGAACATGATGCCTATTCTACCAAGGCAGCAGATATAATCCAAATTCCTCCCTCCTCCATAGTTTAATCCCAAAATACCTTATTCACCCCATTGTCAGACATCAGTTTAGCAATCACAATTATTTCCTACCTTGTAAACTCCTCGTGAAGGTTGTTCGGTTCTGATGAGTAATATTTAATTCGAAAATGCAAAGTGTACGGCGGTCCAACTGTATACACAAAGATTCAAAACAGAAGAAGTTTAGACATATCTGGGGATCCCATAGAGCAAGAAAAATTTAACACAAAATAATTATATTAAAGCGTCCTCATCACAGTAACATTTGATGTGTCTTAAATTAAAAATACTTACAACAAGAAATAATTATGTGCCAGTTGTGGGCATTTTAGTGTGATACTACAGCCGATATAGTAAGTTATTAAGCCATGGCTCATTTGTCAAGCAAATGTTTATCCTAAAAGATGTGCCTTGCACTGGGCTGAGAATGCTGGAAAAAAATTAAGCTCTGATGGACATGAGAGAGTAACTTCCAACTCCTTAGTTCTCAAGCTAAAAAAGGTTCGGCAAATACATCTTTGGTTGATTGGTGCATGTCTGGCTAATGTATATCTTCCATTCTTCGTCTGAAGACATTAAGAAATGGAGAAGCCACCACTTCCCTATCTAGGTTCTTGTATGACGACAATGACCACTGTAGTTCTGAAGGCCTATTAATCACCCAATCTACTAGGCAGATGGGCAGCCAAAAGCTGCACTAGTTGAAGCTTTCAAGTTGTCTTCAAGGGTAACCCCAAGAAGAGGTGTTTCAGAAGTCAAAACCGTAGGTGACAATGTTTGCTGGTGAGATCTACCTCCTCAAGGCACTGACTCTTAACACTATCCGCTGCTGGTGGAAAAATAAAGCCATTTGCACCACTATCCAAAGACAATCGAGGACCCAAACTTCTCCACAAATGCAAACCAGTTTGACAAGGAAAGGACATTGTGCTGAGAGATGAAGCTATTACAATCCCCATCAAGTTGCTTCCCCATTGCCTTCTCTAGTATGAGTCTGAGCCAGCTTGTTCTCATATAATCCCCTAACTGGGCCAGACACCATGAAAGCAATGCAACTAAATCTGTTAAAAATGACTTTGTGCAGAAAATATTTGATTCCTTGCTCTTCAATCATTTTGCCTTTTCCTTGGTATATCAGAGAATAAGCACTTGCTGATCATGTATTCAAGTACAGACAAGCAGGTTGAGATGTCATGAAAAGGCGAGGTCAAGTCAAGCACCAGAGCTATCAAGGGCAATGGACCCTAAATTTCTTCACAATTTACCCTATTAGCCTCATACACACAAGAAGTGGTAAGAGTAAAAGCACAGAGCCCTACAGGCCTTGCATGAAAGGGCCACTAGAAGTGGCTGAGCAGCTCCAATACTCTGAGATACCTGAGAATGGAAAGAACAGAGAGCACCGAAGAAAAACCTGCGTCCACTCCTTCCAGATCTTGCAAATTGGTCAGTAGCATCTTGTGATCAGCCATAGCTACAGTAATTGTTAGATCTCATAAAATAAACATGGACACCTGGCCTTTGTCCATTGCTAGCAGACATTTATTGCCCAAGGATACTACTGCTGTCTCCATATCATACCTAGGTCTGACTCCAGATTAGTAGGAATCCATGAAGTTGGAGAAATCAGATGAACAGAGATGTTTCAAGGGACAGTTTATTGAGCCAGAGTTGAATCATAGTTCAAGGGTGGTTGGCATCTTTACCTTATCCTAAGGGAAAGTGTTAACAATCTCTGTCAGTAATGGTCTCAGGACCCTCCTCTCTTGGCATCCACCTGCCATCAATGACATGAGTCCAGCTCACAGGACCCCAAACATATCCAGGAACTATGTACATTAAACCAGGTGAAAGTACACCAATGAAGATGCAAGGGGAGGCAGCAGAGGCTACCTGAACATGAAACTCTAAGGACTTCTGCAGCTTCCAACACAAAGCGTCAACCCTCAGTTCCCTTCTGCCACCGTTCCATTTTTCCAGGCCAATATCCCCATCTAATTTAGGGGTAACAAGAAAGGGGAGTGCTTCCTCCTATTCTCCCCCATACCTCCAGCTACTACTAACAGGCACCTAGGAGAATGCACATAAGCTTTTCTAAGCTGATATTTGGCTGCTGAATCTATTAGCAGTAACCTAAGCTGATGCTTGCTCCCCAGCCCTGGTTTATGACCAAGTAACTCCAGACAGGGATTTTCCCCTAGAAAAGAGAAAGAGACTTTTGGCATCCACAAAAGTCATAAATAAAAATCATATTTAAAGAAGAGAGTTGAAGACTGGCCCACTACTCATTGTGACCCTTGCTTTTATACAAAAGGTTTAGCCAACCATTAACTTGAATCCACTGTCTGTGAAATATTCACTATATTATGGAAACATTTGGAGCCTCAATCACGTTTACAAATACTCTAAACTGAATTCTTAGGGGAGGAATAAAATAAACTTGTGGACTCATGTTACTTACTTTTTATTTGCTTCTTAATTGGTTTAGAATGGTCCAGCCAGTGCTAAAAAAAGAAAACCTGTGTTTAAAAGTAATTCATTTTCAAGATTTTACTGGTATTTTACTGTCTAATAGAGCACAAATTCATTTAAAGGAAGGGGTCTCTGTTCTGAAAAGCAAAGACATCCATATATATTTGGTAATCTTTGATAGTAGTTTTCACTAGAAAATGTTTATTTGAGCACAGAGAGCGAGAGTGCGTGCGCTCAGGCACCTATCTTATCAGTATAACTGGACTTTAAAAGTTAAACATACCCATGGGAGCTTCCTCTTATGAGGCACAACCCAATTAACAGTGAAAGGCTGTAAAACAAACATATCCTTCCAGTGGGGTGTAGAGAACGTTGGTTTTCCTCAGACTCTGGGACCAATGCTTTAACCATGACTCATGACCCTCTGAAGGCAGATGATTGTCTGGTCCATTCCCACTCAGCGGAGCTCTCACATGGCTCCTTCCACTTCTCTGTATTCCTCCATACACACTGTGATTCTCTCAAGCTCAGAGTTTAAGGCTTGGTCCACACTTACAACTTTTGCTGGTATAGCAATGTCAGTTAGGAGTGTGACTATTTAAAAAAAAAACCCAAAAAACCAACATTTTATACCGGAAAAGCCCTTATGGAAACACAGTTATACTGGCAAAAAAGTGCCTTTGCTGGTGTAGCTTATTTTGTTCAGGGAATCAGTATGAACTACACCAAAAAAAGCACTTGAGCCAATATAAGCTCTGTCTACTCTAGGACGATCTGCTTTACTGGCAAATCTTTTCCCGTGCAGATTAATCTTAAGTTTTATACTGTTCCTGAACAGTGCCCAGCATGAATCATCACTCCCGAATGAGGCATCTGTGTGTGCTACCAAAATATAAATATTAAATGATAACTTGTTGAGATAGTCCCCTCACTAAATTACAGTAGAAAATTTGGGCATTACCATAAGAGGAATTCTCTTTCCATTTTTTGCTGTTTATTTAAAAACAGATAAAATAAATTAATAGGACCAGTAAGTTTCGAGCAGAAATATTCAGAAAAAGAAGCCTATTCCTTTTGCTTGCTTTTCATGTTGGGGCATTTCAAATCTACATTAAGCAAAAGCAGAATCAGAGTGAATATTTGGTATTCAACAGATTCGCCTCTGCTTTTGTTAAATGTATGTGAAACTAATAAATATAGCAAAACCACAGTTTTATTATGGATGCCTTAACTGAAGGCCAAATTTATGAAACAGCTATTTGTAAATAGTGTATTTTAATAGTTTGCCAACCCATAATCCAAACAGCAAATAATATCCCTGCAGAATAAAAAAGAAACAGAAAAGTTATTCCGAATGTGCTTTCAGTTGCCTAGAGCTTGCCTGGACTCCCTTGGGAGAAGTTACCAAGGAAGCACCTCCTTAAAAATTTGAGAATCACCACCATAGTGAAAATAAAATGTATGATCATTTTTATACAAATATATTACATAGCTGTAAATTAATATACACAAAATCAATTATTTATCTCTCATCCAGCAAATATAGATTCACAAAAAATCAGCTAGTAATCATTTCAAGTTTCTGAGAAGAAACAAAATAATTCAAGATTTGCTCTTTTGACTGAAATTATGCAATTAGAACTTTTGATTTATTTTTCATCTAGAGAAGAGGAACATTTTACTTCAGTGAACACATTAGTCAGCAAAATAATATCCCCAGCTATATTTATACGAGCATTATCCACATTTATCAGTATTGTCATTTCAAGTTAAATGTGTACATACAATTCCATTTTCTTAAGGATTTCTAATATACAAGTTCAGTTCTATGACTGTTTGGCATTCATCTGGACTAAAAAAGCGTATACCGAAGCCTTTAGAAAAATTTAAGATGACAATTAATTTAGTGTTACACGTCCCCTAACATAGAATACTACTCTTCTTTGTTTGATTTCTAAACTAAAAATAAAAAATCCATCTTTCACTTTTTTATTCACTTTTCAAATGTGCTGAGAAAGCTGCAGTACTCTTTTTTCAAAATTATCTTCATTGTGTGTGTTGTAAATGATTACCACGTTTTAGAATGTCTGTATGTGGTATTATGCTAAACATCCATAACACTGCAAATTACCAATTCATCTCTCATATATGTACATAATTTTATAAAAACTAGCAATTTTTAAGAAATGTTTAAGAATCTAATAAGTAGCAAAATAGGCCATTACATGAGATTCTAGCCTAAACAGTTAATGTACATTTGTAACCATTCATTCCTTCTACATATACAATACAATCATACATGTAAGATTCTTCAGGGGACAACAAACAGCAAGCACTGGGCATCATTTTACACTCACTACTTCAAAAAGCACACTCAGATGCATGAGAGGTCCATTATACCATTATTCAGCGCTGTCCAAAAATAGAGGACGATTGTAGCCCTTGTAGATTCATGAACTGTTATCAACTTAAGCCCAGCTGTTTTGGACAGCTTCTGGAAAAACCGGGCTGAAGTCCGCCATAGTCAGTGTCCAGATGTTTCTCATAGCGGCGTTAGCCTTCTTACAGGCACTCTGAACCCAAGTAATAGCCCTTACCATCCTACTCCTCCCTATCAGCTGCAGTTGTCTGGATGGATGAGGTGCCCAGGAGCACTGAATGTGCGTCAAGAAAAACACATTAGCCCCTGCTGCCACAAATGCTGGGTGCACACCAACTTAGAAGCTAGAATTTCGTGTGCCAATGGATTGCAGGCCCTAGCCTCTAAGCAAAATATCAGAAGCTCTTCTTATTGATGTACAGCCAGAGAAATGGCTTAAAAACGGAAGTGAAGACTTCATGGCATCTTTGCCAAGAACCAAAAATTGGTTACAAGCTATTGATTGGAACCCATAATCATTATCCCTGACTAAGAACGTGAACACAAAAGGCTGAATTCCAGAAGTCTTAGTATGAAGCTGCCTGGAGTTTGGGGGACTCCACAAGAACTCTTTCTGATAACTTCTCCAGAGGGTCTGCCTCCTTTGAAAAGCTGGACTCAGGCTAATGGACTTCAAGTTGTGAGGGTCCAAGTGCATCAAGGAGCCACTGCTTAGATAGGGTCCTTTGAGGATGATGTAAGAGTAGAAATTAGGTAGTGCTCTTTTCCTACCATACTTCATTCCCCTGCTCCAATTAGGACTCTGAGCAAGTTATCAGTTCCCTTGAAAGGTAAGGAAGATGAACTGTAATTCAGTTTTGAACTTTTTTTTTCTACAGGAAGTTCTATAACAATTTTTATATTTTTATATGTAGAATGCTGAAGGCAAAGAAAAATGGCTACCTGCATTTTGACAGATATCTGAGACATTATCACTGTCTTGATGTTTTTATTAGTCTTCATCGTGGTGTGTGTAATATGGCAGTAACCATGGTAAGCTTGATTCATCACTGCATTACACTGATGTAAAAATGGACCAACTTAATGGACATCACCAACTGAGAATGTTCTCAATGGAGTTACACTTGGTTTTCATAGCACTGTAACAATGGTGAATCAGGCTCAATGTTTTTAATTTTTAAGGACCTGGTTGGAATTAATAGCAATATTTTTCTCAAGGTCATTGCAGAAATGAAGTCGTTATTATATCAGATCATTTCCATTGGAGAGAAAATTCGCTAGATTTTGTTTGAAGGACATATTTATTAAATAACAGAAAGTTAGATTTATACCAAATTATTTCTGTTTTTGTCCTCTGTTTCAAAAAACTGGTGCAAAGATGAATTAGGACAATTTCCAGTTACTACCCTGTTTATTTAACCACTTTCTATCTCCTTGAAGAAAACTACTGTGAGTAATTCCTCAATAACAGTAACATCCAATATTTTCCCAAAACAGAACAGCCATATAAGATAAGAAACACATTTATGCCAAGATACAGCCAATAAACAGTACCTACTGGAACACTCCAAGGATGACTGCAATTGCCGACTGAAGTTGGCACAACTGCACCAGCATGTCTCAAACAATACAGGCTGACAAATATACCACACACCTGTGCTTTGAAAACTCCATTGGCTCCCCATTTGCTTCATAAAAGAATTCAAAGTCCTGGTCCTGAGCTACAAAGCCCTCAAAGGTGACCTGCAAAGGAAAAAAATTGGGTTTGACCCTTTTTTGTTTTGCTGCTTTATTATGTATAAAGAAGGCATGAAAAATGTTTTGTCCCTGCTTGTTTTTGCCTTTAGAATGTCCTGAATGGCATGTCTGCTTTTGCAGGAAGACCTATTGGAAGTCTCAGGAGATACCCTTTAATTGGTGGGGGGCACTAAATGGCTGTTAAATTACATTTTCTTCCTAAAGTTTGTTAAGTGTTAACATGAACAAAAAGCAAAGAGCTTTAAATCAGCAGTCTGAACTAATATTACTTTCCCTCTCAGTAAGGTTTTGCTTGAGTGGTATCACTGGTATAACAATCCTACCAGTTCTTCAGTTATCTGCATCATCTTCCAAAACAGACAAGACCCGCATTTCTATGGTAAAAACACAAGCAGGGAAAATACCAAAATCATTTTTCAAGGCAAAAAGTATCCAATGAAAAGCACTGTCATGCCTTCTTTACACAGTATAAAGTTTTAAAAAAGAAATAAGAGCACAAACCCTTTTTCTTCTCTTCTGAAGGTCACCCTTAATAATAATTAGGGTACTGAACAGAATTGGTGCTACTTTATCATAGGGACTTTACAAACATGTAAGTGAGTGATGGACTGCACTCTCAAGAACTTACATAGATTAGAATCTGGTTTCCTTATGGTACACGTCATATTCTATGACCTCAAGACAGCAATGTGCCCTATGGATGATGCAGCTGCAGAGACCCAGATAAGAGATATTAGATGCTACTTGTCAGAAAGGTAGGATTAGATCAGAACAGAGTCTTGGGCTCAAACACAAGACATGCCTGTTTTGAGCAAGTTTTAACGTGATCACACAACCACAAATTATACGTGGATGTTTCACATAATAAGTATGCTAATGCTCCACTCTACACAGGACAGGTTGATGCATCCATATTTATTTTAAAAGTCTGCAACATGTGTTAGAACACTAAAATTAGCACCTAAGATCTGGATTGGGTTGCAAGAATATTCTATCCAAAAAGTTTTAAAAATTTGGAGAAATGAAAAGGTGCGTAATAGACAAAGTGAGGTTTGAAATACAGAGTACTAAAACTTCTGCATATTAGGCAAGTTTGAACTGAGAGTGGTGGCCTATAATAGCAGGGGATTCTCTAATAGCAAGCGCTAGTGCAAAGAAAGATGACAGGACCCAATATTTTAGCTAAGGGATTACAATATGATAAGTAGTAACTGAATGAATTTAGGGTAGAATCCAGACCTTTCAAAGTACAAAATAAACAATTCCAGTCCACCTGGCTAATTTCCTGTCAACATCCAGTGGAAGCACTGCAGTGGAAAGAGAGAAGTTATGAGCTCTACTATGATTTTGTTACACATGGCTCTAATGTCTGTGGACGAAATATTTTAACACAGGAAGCTTTACTAAGAGAAATTTAAGGGACTAGGTTTTCCCTTTTTGCAAGTAAATGCTAGGATGCTGGTGGAAAAATAAGTAAGGTAATGGAAAAATATCTGAGCAGTTTCAGTAAAAGTATCATCATTGTGCCTATGACAAAGTGGTATTTGTCAGATTTGCCCATTTCACCGAACAATACTGCTTATATCTGAATGCTGTAAAACAATGTATTAAGAACTCATCAGATTGGACTTTCTCTTAACATTTTCACTATCGTTTATTCTTCATTCTACATGAAAGAATGAACTAGCATAATATGACCACACATATCACCTCTTCTTAACAGCTAAGGATGGAAAAATAGCCTTCCTCGTTTCATCTTAGACATGCTGCCAGTGTTGCTGAGTAGTGATAAAATATTCATTTCTTTGTACTTGATAAGAATAATATATTTGTTTATATGGACAATACAAGATTAATGATGTCCTTAAGTATTCATTTCCATGCATTTAAGTACTTAAGGTACTTTGGTAAATGTGATTGGCAAACAATTAGCCAGTCAAATAACATCAATTGACCAGTCAACTGACCGTCTATATTTGACGACAGTCAATTACTGACAAAAATTCCGGCAAGAATACGCTGATAGAAGCAGCAGCATACCTTTTTCATTGCATCATGGCTTTCTTCCATCACTTTTTAGAAACTTCATTTCACCGTGTTTTGCATTTTTCGGAGTTAAAATAACTCAGTTAATAATTAGTAATTTTAAATTAGGTATAAATATCTATCTAAGGCTAAGCCTTTTGGAGAGCATGGAGACTTAGGGTTTGTCTTCATCACTATCAATGCAGTGGCGCTGATTTAGCGCATCTGGTGAAGATACATTATGTTGATGGGAGAGCCCTCTTCCATCGACATAATTACTCCACCTCAATGAGGACACAGTGCGGTGTAGACACTGCTTTAAGTCGAGATAAGTTACATTGCTCGGGGGTGAAGGGTTTTCACACCCTTGAGTGACGTAACTTATTTTGAATTAAGCGGTACTGTAGACAAGGCTTTACTCTTTTTTGATACTTATTGTTCTAATGAATCAACGATTTAGCAAATGTTATCATTTTGTACATTATTCGACCGGTAGATTGACCATGATTTTTGATTCAGTCAACTGCCATAAGCTACTGGAAGTCAACATCGATATTCCCCTTAGTACAGGAATTCTCAAATCTTTTCATAGTGCTGGCTACTTTTTAACAGAGGCTATCTCCCTGCTCATTCATGATCTTGTAACATCCTTCTGGCAACTGCAGGTATTGATCACATGTAAAAATTAAGTTAGGAAAATATTTAACATATTTAGCTTTCTTATAATGAAAAAGTGGTTCATTTAGTGGCTGTAAACAAGGAGCAGAGTTAGCACTATATAATCAATTAGTTGCCAATGGACTACCAGCAAAACCCCCAAAATGTATCCCCGAAAAGGAATTACACACTAGCCCCAAGAAGAAATTCTTGTGAATTTCTTATCTCACAGGCAGAAGTTGTGAGAGAAAGGCAGGAGGACACCAGTGGGAACATTTCTCCAGTGAGCCTAGGGACTGCTGTGGGACTGGCACCTCTCTCTGGCTCAGAAGAAATTGGCAACCTGAAGCCTTGGAACAACAGTGAGCTGGAGCTGAACCTGCCTGATGCCCAGGTAAAGCCCCCACTTCCAGCCAAGACTCCCCAATCCTCCACCCTCACTCAGGCCCCCTTCCCTTTACCCTCAACTCACACACACCAGCTGCACTCCAGCCACCCTCAGTCCATTCTTATTAGAGAAAGGCAGGAAATGGTTTTCCCACCTTGGGAAACTGATACCAATTTTTTTTTTTCCATTCTGCATCAGGACAAAACTGAGATCTTCCAGATTTTTTGTTTTGTTTCTTTGTGAGAGAGACACACACTGACTGACTGAGATTGACCCTCTCACTTACCCTAGAATAGCCAATAGCGTGTTTGCGAGGGTAACTCTTCTGGGTTGTGGGAGACCCAGCTTCAAGACCCTACTCTGAATCAGGCAGCCTGGGTGGGTATTCTAGGGTAAGTATCTCTCTGGTTCTGAACAGAAATACCATCCTACACCTGAGAAACAGTTTCCATAAAAATATTTATTGAAACTGGTATGTTCCTGCAATAGGTTTTGGGTTTCCAAACAAAAAACATCTAATTGAAAAATCCCTGACCTACTCTAAACCTCCCACCTAGACCCCCCTAGCCAAACTGTCCACCCTCCTAATTTCCCAGTGTAAGATCTCCAACAGCCAAATCCGAAGTGTATTTTACTAGGCGTTCATAAATACTCAAGTTAAACTTACATGGCCTGAAATAAATGGGCACAAAATAGAGCATGTGATATTTCAAACATCAATATTTTAAACCAATTCAGTTTGGGAACTACTGTTCTGTAAATCTGGAAAACAGGAGGCTTCTACCACTTGAGCTGAAGATCTCAGTTATTGGTCAGTTCGAGAAAGACCCTGATTTTCTTCCTAACTAGCAGTCAGTCAAAAGACTAACAAAAACATATGTGCCATATCTGGTGCCCTCTGAAATTAAAGGTGGAAAGAACTCAGTGACATCAAAGAAAGCAGGATTAAGTTCATAACTCCTACTGAAATCACTTGTCCATAAACTATCTGCAACACAAACTGTTAAAAGCTTTTCTTAATTTGAATTTATTTGCTTCAAAGGTAGCCAGTGCACATGCTTTCCAGGAGATTTAACAGCATGGAAAATTTGAAAAACTCATAACAATCTGTTTCTTAGCAAGAGGAAGACAAGGAAACAAAGCTGATCTTTCAAATCAGGGTGACTTTTTCTTCTAATAACCTGTAAATCTTGAACTATTTGATTAATTCAATTTTCTTCAAAAGTTCCAAAAAAATTCTTGTTTATACTCTTGGTAATTTTTCCAAGCACTAGTTATAAGAAGGACTAAAATAAGACATTTTTAAAGAAAAGCTGATTATAACCTTAACTAGCAAAAAGGCTAGTGTCTCTCCATAATACATTTTTTCTACACCTCTCAGAGTGTGTTTTCTAAGGATTATTTTAAGGTTTATTTTTTTATTTAAAAAATGTTACTTAAGTGTTCAGACATCTTTGGACATGAGCACTAAAACAAACATACTAATCACGCTTATTTTATTAATTTTTATGCTATCTAAAGTTACTTTATAATATTTCATTAAAAATGCTAACCAAAGTGCGGTGAGTGTTGTTCATCATTAAAATACAGGAATGAACCATAATTTCAAAATTACAATGTAAAACCCAAACTTGAAAGCAACATACACTTATACTTCTGTCATTCTCATGTAACACCCAAATAGTTTACACTGAAAACAGCTTTCTTTTTTTTTTTTTTTTTAAAGGGAGAGACTATTCATGTGGAATTCCTTTAATATGCGTCACATGCTAACATCTTATCTAAATGATAGAATCAGAGGGGTAGCCGTGTTAGTCTGGAATTGCAGAAGTGACAAAGAGTCCTGTGGCACCTTAAAGACTAACTAAAATGCATCCGACAAAGTGGGCATTAACCCACGAAAGCTTATGCTCTAAAATTTTAGTTAGTCTTTAAGGTGCCACAGGACTCTGTCACTTCTAAATGATAGAGTTTCACAGGTGTAAATTTGAGTCATGAGTTTCTGCTTAGCAGAATTAAAGGGTTGAGGCATCAGGTGGAGTTTTGTTCATAAACATGCTGCTGCAAGCTGAATCTGAGCCTGGAAATCCACATCGAAGAACTGTGTGAAACGGAGAGCCTTCCTCTTCTTACTCCTTCTGATGTTAACTCCACATCTCAAAAGGAAAAGAGAAGTGTGCACAACAATTTGCCCAGAGTAGCACAAACCTCATTAGACTCTTTGTTGTACAGTTGCTCTACTGGTGACTGGCAAATGCCACGACAGATCAACTTCAGTAATAAATAACAACCTTTAATTTCTAGGCATCCATGCCTGAAGGCTTCTGGCATCTTCACTAAAATAAGCTAAACAATTTACAATAAATAGGCAACATGCCTGATTAAATCCCAGAGTGGAAAGAGACTGAAATATTTCAGCAATGCACACCACACAAAGGGGAAGTCTTTAGCCTATCCCTGATGGGTACTATTGTTTTTGTGCATTTAAAAGATGTGTATGAATGAAAACATATGGGGGAAGACCCATTTCTCAGTCACAGGTCTTCAGAAGTTAAGAGTCTCTTCCATTATCACCTTTCAAGATTGTACTATGGCATTATCCTAAGCCCTTCAGGTAAAGAGCCCATATTCCTTCTAGAAGATTAAAGACAACTATGGACTAGAACAGCTCTGGGAATTTTTAATACATTGAAGCCTTTCATGTATAGTACACGGGTAAAATCCAGCCCTAGGCAGATTTTATTTAAGTTATTCATGAGACACAGGATGAGTAGCTACATAAGACAGCCAATTACCTCAGTTTAGCTTTTAGTGGATGAGTGTTCAATGAGAGCTCATTGCAATGAGCCTCAGCACTGAGAACAAGGAGACATTTATAATTTGTACGGGAACTCCTCACTAAACATTGTAGTTATGCTCCTGAAGAAACATGATTTTAAGCGAAACAATGTTAAGCGAATCCAAATTCCCCATAAGAATTAATGTAAATAGAGGAGTGGGGGTTTAGATTCCAGGGATTTTTTTTTTTCAGACAAAAGACGATATTATATTATATTTTATGCTAGTACTGCTTCTGTTTGAACACATGATAAGAAATGGAAGTGAACAAGGGCACAAGTGTTTTGCCAGCATACACAAGACACTTTTCAGACAAGGCACGGGACTGTACTCTTTTTCTCTGGAAGCTAGGAGGACTATGCTACACTTCACAAGAACAGTTGGCAATCACAGGTAAGAACAGAAAAAGAGTGTTTAGGAACAAGCAGTAAGGAAATTATAAACTTCAACAAAAGATGGGTCACGATTAACAACAAGTGGATCTCAAATAAGTTTGATTTGGATACCTAACAATTTATCTAATCTAAACTACTATAGACTGTTTGTTCCACACAATCCACTACTGCCTTCCATTTGGGACAATCCAGTATCTAATAGCGTCTTGTAAGATTTGCTACTTCCACTTCTAGGCTCAATGAGAAACAAGAATTGAGAATTAAAGTGAAAACACCCCACCCTCACTTTTTCAAACACTCAAAAAACTGTTTAATATTTTGTGCAAATCAGGTCATACATTTCCTATTGTAGCAGGAATTTGCATTCATCTAAGGCTCAATTTCTTTGCTTTGGAGATGCAGCAATTCTTTTGGCATTTATTCTTATTTAGGGTTAGCTGAGCAACGGAAAACTCACAAAAGATAACACTGACAGTTTCTTCAATTTCTACCATTGCTTTTTCCTCTCACAAATAAGAACAATTACAGAGAGTAGCATATTGCTTTTTATTCAGAAAGAGAGAGGAAAAGATTTGGGGAGCTTTAGAATACTACAGGACTCAGTTACACTCTTCTTTGAATGTGTGAGGTACAACATGTTTTTCAGTTGGACTACAACTGAAAGAGATATCAAGGACCAAGTCTTGGGAGTTTTGTCATGGAGTGCTGTAGGAATATGATATAGCACAAAGTCATCAGAATATGACTAGAACAGAATTTAGTTTTATTTTGTAACTGTCATGATCAGCCTGCAAATTGTGAAGTAGAGATTTATTTCTGGATGATAAAATATCCTTTAGAAAGTTGAAAGTTTTCTATTTCACAAACCAAAACCTTCCTCTACCATAAAATTTCCCCATTCTATGGCTAGAATCTGAAAGTGAAGATGATGGGACAAAGCCTTGCTTTGGAATAAACGAAGTACATACTTTTAATAAATATATTAGAATTGTAAGGTATTTATTTATATGGATTTTTCCAAACTGTATTGGCATAAAGTGATGCCAAGTCAATTTAACAGATTTGTTTAAGGGTATTTCCTGCTCTAATTTCATGAACTGTGCTGCAAATGATCTTATTCCTTAACACAATTTTTATGATTAAAAAAAGCTGGACAGGTAAATAAAATGCATGAATGGCTAATCTGCCAATAACAACATTTGCTTAGGCCAAAAGTATTCTAATAACAATAGTTAAAATAATTAATCATAGCTGCTGACAGCCCCTGTTGGTCAGACTCTCAGGTTTTACAAGACAGACACTGGCATTTTTGGTCCTAGCCAAAGTTCTGGAACTGTGAAAGCAAACTGCGCCTGAGGTGTTGCTGTCCTTAGAGCACAGCATTCTGTTCTCTCTCTTGACTGATCGGGAGCTGTGGTATGTGCTTTCTGAGCTGGCTTAAAGTTGCTTACCACTTGAGATCTAGTCAAGCATCTTAGCCTCAAAAAGTTTTTGATCTCAAACCTCCAATCCTGCAACTGACTCTGTGGGCAGGCTCTGCACAGATGCACTGGTGCACACAGGTAATGCTTCCTGAGAGATCAAGGCTCAAATTACACTCAAAGTAAAACAAGCTGGGATGAGCAAGCAACAAGAAGGAGGGTTAAGGCTAGAAGCCAGAAAAAGAGAGGATAGGAAGTGAGGGAAGGATTGGGAAATGGTAGGTGGTAGAAGGGTAATAATGTTGCCTTTGTCAAATAAAATTGTGCAGTAGATCAGTGAAATAGAGTACCAAGACCACATGCTATATGCAAATGAAAGTATCTGGAAATTAAATGTGGTGGATACGTGAAAAGATCAAGTTAGAGAGATTGGAGTGAGATTATGTCACATGCAAACAAATGAGAACAATGATGGTGTTGCTACCTGGCTGCTGAGGTAAAGGAAAAGAGACTGGGTGTTAATGGCCAGAATGCCTAAGAGGGGCTCCTAAAGCAGCTGCATGTTTATGCCAGCACATGAGATGGAGTTATAACCCTAGATTAGCTTCCTCTGCTGGACACTCACCAGGCTGCTGTACTGGACCCAAACCTTAGGTCCCACATGCTCTTGGTTTGTTGGGGATGGGCAGAGTTTAGGTCCTGCCTTTGGGCCTCTAGGCCAGGGGTGAGCAAACTACAACCTGCCGGCCGGATCCAACCCATCAAGGCTTTGTATCCATGGAAAATGGAACCATTTCAAACCCAGCAAACATGAGACAATTAGGAAAATAATTTTATAAAATTTCTGGATTTTCAACCAGCTCTATTTACAAGCAGAGAAAAGCAGGCACTGATTTAGACTGAATGTTTTGATGGAAATATAAACCAAAAGTCAGTCTAGAATCCAATTTTTGCTAATTTTCTAAGATTATTTCTTATAATGCACCCACAAGTCTCCAACAGCTATGACCTAATAACCAGTTTATTTTTAAAAAATATTTCAAATCAAAATAAGCAAATGTTAGCAACCATTGCAACAAGGGAAAAGCCAGTGTTTGACACTGTTGTCAGCTGATACTTGTGTTTTTTGGAGATCAGTACATTTAATTAAATGAAGTGCAAGCAAATCTACTAAGAGAAAGTAAATTTACTTATAAATAAGACCTGATTTTTTTTCCTGTCTCACTTACAACATGCAAGATTCTTTTTCCATGTCATCCTGTTTTAGTACATGTACTGGTTTATCATTGGATTTTGGTGATCTGATATACTTTGGTTAAGTATCACACTGCTCAAATATAATCTTCTAACACAATATTTTTTCTAGATCATTGCATCTTCTGTTCACTACATAATGAAACTGAGAATTCTGAAAAGGAAAGTTCAGAAACTACATTTTACTGTATATACAAATATTTCCTCTTATATGACCCCAGTGATCTACCTTAATGCAGCTTTTCCTTCTGTGCGCTATGGAAAAATATTTACTTATTTCACATAATTCAGTTGCAACAGTTTACCTTCCAAGCCATTAAAATCTCATTTGGTACTCAAATAGCCACCAATGGTAGCGAACTCACAGAGAATAAGATGGACATGCCTGTAGCAAAAAGCAACAAGTAGTTTAGCATATTTTTGCCACAGGAAATTAGACTTTTCTAAATACTATTTTCCTGCAGCTTCACCAATTTGTAAAATAAGTGAGATTGTTTTATTTAAATAGCTAATTTTTGCTGCAGACCTATGAGTCCTGGGATGGGGGGTGAGAATTTTGCGTCATGAGTTCTACAATTACAAGATTTTAATCTAACTTGCTATTTCTCCATCATGCTAAAGAACACCACAAGCTGCAACTCTGGCAGCTGGGGTTATCAGGACCTCTGATTTACTTCAGATTATACTGAGATCAAGGGGTTTTTTTACCCAGCTTCAGTATCATGGACCTACCAAGCATGAAGTCCCCTTTTCCCACACATAATCAGCATTAAAATGGTCATAAGGGCCTAAATTGTACACATACAAACAACGACATGAAACGACACATTCCTCGCTTCAGATGTCCGGCCCTATTTGTAAGAATTGTTGACCATCACCTCTCTAGTTAGTTCAGCATTTAATTCATATATTTCTCTATAATTCCCACCAATTATACATTTGTAATTGGCATCACAAACTACTGAAAACATGAAATAAAAATTGTACGTACTGTAACCTGGGAGGCATCCATGAACTGTAGACCAAAGTAATCAGTTTCCACAAGGTCCAAATGATATACAATCTGGTCAAACAAATCCAGCCCTTTCGCATTTTTCTGTAATTCAAAAAGAGAAACAAAATACTTTTTTAAAAGGGCTTGGTGGGGGAGAGGGAATGCACACAGACAATTTGTTTTAAAAACTGCATGACAAGTACTTTGCTTACATGTTAATTCAGCTGAAAGTGCTTTTACTTCCTCCAAACAATAAGATATTCCTTAGGTGTTTATTGGGATGATAACTAACACTGACAAATCACCAAGATGTGCAATAAATTTACTATTTAATTTAGTGTCAAAACGTTTTGCTCCCAGTTCAACTTTAAGATATTTTCTACAAGTAGCTACAGAAGTAAAAGGAAAATAATTTCACTGCTAATGCCCTGCAATATGGAGCCAGCATTTTAAACCCCAGGATACCAAATTCTCTATTAAATGTCTGCTTCAGTAATCATCTGAAGTCTGTTGGCAGCTGCCTGATGTCAACTGCAATTATGAATTGCCATTGCACCATTCAGGCAGCAAAATAAATTTAAGACAACTTGACTAATTAAGAGTACTACAAGGAAAGATAATGGCAGTTGATAGGGTCTTTAAATAATGCTGCTAATTGTTGAACAGCATTTATGTCCATTACACAAAACAAAACAAAAAACCCACAAGTTTTACTAATTTGGCACCCATATCGGAATGTGTGGAAATGAAAACTGAACTACCCTCAGCCAAGGTCAGGGCTGATTCACAGGCAGGATGTTGGTAAGGAAGATTTCACTGTCACTACTCCTGTGCTGCACCTGTACACTTGTTCAAAGGGTAACTCATGAATTTAAGTCATCAGTGCTGCTGTCAAGTTCAAACACTGCAAGAAAACTAAGGTGTGGAGGTTGTGGGAATGAGTGGAAGGAAAAGCACAGAAACAAACCAATTTGAAATGCCAACTTTTGTTGCTTAGAGTTGAGAATATATTTTTTTGAATATTTGGAAAGAATTTCTTTAGAAGAAAAAAGCACAACAAGCAACTGAACGGGAGCCTTGGTTTTTTTAGGTAAGGGGCTGCATCATGTCACAATGAGATGTAGACCAATTCCCTAGACATAGCGCACCAAATTTTCACATTTAAAACGCTAATGCATTTCTGTGCCCGCAACTGCACACTTACTTTGTATTCATATTACTGCATGTGATTTGTATACACACATGGATCAAAGTAACCTACCTAGTCATGCATGCAAGGAGGTTACCATTTTGAGTGCACATTCAATTGTAAGCCCACTATTACTGTTACACACATTTATAAAGGCACTCATTACAATATTATCTTGGTCCACTTGACTTAATTTAGATTAAAACCACCCAAAATGTTGTGAAACAGATATATATCCAACTTTATAATAAAGACTTGAGGTAAATTCTACTGAGAGGCAATACATTTTAACTATTAAACTAATTTTATCATTCTATTGCTTTACTAAGCAATATGCCCAAGCTTCTCTCTCTGAGATATTGCTAAAGTTGCAATCAGTCAGGAAAAAAGCTCTCGTTTTTTAAAGGAAAAGAAGCTGCTAACAAGGCATTTTCCACAAGGAGTCCTCAGCTATGGAATTTACTCTCCCCCTTTGTGCTCCATTCAGCCCATTTTTTAGCCTTCCAAATACAGTACACCGAAAAGCTCACCTTTTTCCATATACGTCAGGGAAGGAACAAGTCAGTAGTTTGAATCTATGGTGGTTTCATTGGTAGACTATTGTTCAATGACTGTGTTACTGAAGGGAGCAGCTGTACTATTTGCATGGTCAGTGCGCAATGGGTTTTTTAATTCTGTATCAAATATTTTTTGTTCTAAATGAATGCAACATACCGAGAGCCTAGGTTGTGTTAAATACAACACACAGAAATACAAAAGTTGGGAACTGCATATAAACAGAGTTATATAACGAGTACGTTTGTTTCTGCTCTCTCTTGAACAGCAGGTGTGTAACAGCAAGTCAGGCTAAGTTTCTTACAAGTGGTCTTCAGTGGGGGAGGAGGAATGACACTTTCAGCTGATCCCATTCAGCAAAGGATATACGTCAGGATATGGGCAACTGCTTTATCTCTAGCTTCTTATGGCCATTATACAAGGACATCTTAAGAGTAGGAGCATGTCTACTAGTACATCTCATTTTTTTTAAAAAAAATCTATGTTAAGGGGTCAGAAACCTGATTTCTAGAACACGTTAGGCATTTTCATTTAGCTGTTTCCCAGAAAAACCTCTCTGATTTCAACTGGACTAGAATTTGACCTTTAAGTTTTCAATTAATCTGATTTTCCACACATAACAGCATTATAACCACATCATAAAAAAAAAATTCTTATAAAAAAGAAAAAAAAAGATTCCAAGCTGTTATCTTACAATACTTAGAAATTCTCTTCTTTAACCATAAAGAAAGGAATGAAATAATTTCCACCTCCACTAGCTTTCTTGAAGAGGTCAAACAGCTCTGATGTAGGTGGCAAGTTCTATTTAAACCTCAAATAACATGACTGACAAACTGAAAGCACTGCAATTTGAATTTTTCGATGTTTTCAGAAACATCCATCTGATCTCCATTAAAATAAGATTTACAGCTACTTAACAGAAGCAAGAAAGCGGCATCTTAGGATATTGCTTTGCTTGTTTTGGGGAGGTACAAGATGATTTATAGAAATACATGCTTTATTAATCACAAAATTCAACAACCTTATTGAGATGATCTCCTCCTTAGATAAAACGTTGCTTAGAAACAGTATGCATCCACGTCAGTGTTTTGAAGGTGCAGTATTTAATAACATCCTAGACGAGTCAAATAAGCAAAGAAAGTATTCTAAAGAAATATTTTGTTGTTTTAAATGTTTAGTGAAACTAATGCTTGTGAAAGATGCCAAATCAAAAACACACTAGAATGAAGTATTCTCTCTACCTGAACAGCGAGAGCAGATACAATGGAAGTAACAGTAATCCAAGTTTAAGTCAGCTTTCCATGACCATTCAATTCTTGATAGCTTGCTTATGCACAGACTGCCAGTAAACGTGCCAATTATGAAGCAGATGCCTGTCAAACAGACACTAGCCTGTTCTGTCACTACCAGCCTTGGACAGGAGCACACACTGTTCCACTGCACACATGTTCACCACAACTAAGAAGTGAGTCGTGTAGAAGTATACAAGTTCTGAGACCTGTTGACAGAAATAATAATAATAAAAAAGATTCCATCTGCCATCTCCCTTTCAAGGATGACTAGGATGACCTGGGTGATGCCTTTAGCATAAAATTGTCCTGCTTGTAAAATGTTGATGCTTTTTCAAATATTTGACAAACAGTAGCATGTACCTCTCTCAGTGTTCCTGCAACAAAGCACTTTGTTTTGTAGGTTTTCGAATGTGAGCATCTTATAAATATCTCCCAGCACTTTAATTCCTACATCTATTCACGCTCTTTTCAAAATGTGTATCTGCCTTAAAAATAACTTACTGGGGGAGCAGAGTACTTGTTCTCTTTCCTGCTTCTTTCTGATGTATAAGGACAGTTGGAAAGATTTCTTTAAAATATTTTTCTACTTATTTTTACTTCAGAGAGAAGATTATTAAGTTGTCTCTTCCCACTTTCTGCTGGAGGATTCCTTGGTGTGCTAAAGAACTGAAGTG
Organism: Dermatemys mawii; assembly: GCA_007922305.1. Taxonomy (NCBI): domain Eukaryota; kingdom Metazoa; phylum Chordata; order Testudines; family Dermatemydidae; genus Dermatemys; species Dermatemys mawii. The sequence continues at coordinate 6,186,400 of ML677371.1, read as the reverse complement.
GGAGCATTCTCAGGCCTCAACTGAAGATAAAAGCATTTCAAGGAGCTGCCTACTGTTCCATCCAGAGCATGAAAGCACATCTGCAATAAGCAGGAAAGTGGAACTCGAATCAAGGATAATTTTACATTCCATGGTCATTTTCTTCTACCTTCCCCTCTCTTTGCCCCAAGATCAGCCTGGCAACCTCAAGTACGACAACCACAGATTAAGGAAATATTTAAACAAATAAGAACTTCACACTTATCCTACTTTACTCTGTACTCTGAAAATCTGAAAGAGAGCCATTTTTAATCAGAAGTCTTCCAGAACTCCCTGAATTGGATGTAATAAGAGGAACACGGTCCTTATACTAAATGCTTTGTACTCCTTTCACTATATAATCATCGACTACCATCCTGATGTTTCCTAAATGCAACTGCCAACAACCGCTCCCAAGCCAAAAAGAATAAGGAGCTGTGACAATTCACCTTGTTTGGACTCAAAAGGATTAAAGAATTATCCTTTTGGACAGAACAGATGCAGCTAAAAACTAAAAACAAGGAACCCAAAGTGTTTTACAAGTTCTGAGCAAAAATTATAGCTCTCCAGTACTTTCAATAGAGAAGCACTGAAGAAACACCTTTTGTGTATCCTAAGACAAAGCAATGATAGGACGTCTTAGATCTAGTAAGTGGACTGTGCAAGATTTTAGGTCTTTCAACCCTCCTCCCCACACTTTACCCCAGCCTGGGTATTATGGTGGTACCAAGAACCTCAGCCAGGATCACTGCCCTACTCTGACAGGCTCTGTACAAACACATGAAACACTACTGGTGGTCAAGCGTCTATAAAAGCTATGTAAATAGAGATATATCTGCCCATTCTGAGTACCGTATCTTGGCATATATTTTAATGTCTACGTTTACAAGAGGGATACAATAGCATCTTGCACGCAGCTAAGGACCACTGGTCTTCTTGGTGTTAGGGAAATTACAGCCCTATTTAACAAAAACAATGAGTCCTTGTGGCGCTTTATAGGCTAACAAATTAGGCAAGGATAACAGGGCAAATCAATAACCAAACCAGACAATTTACATTGGATGCCTTAACCTGAACAGAATGAGCAAGGAGCTGATGTAGATGCTAGCCAGTAGTTAATAAAAAGGCATTGAACGAATCAGCCAATGAGAAAGGGACTGAAAAAAATGATGTACAGCTAAAACCAGAGGTGCTGTTTAAGTACAGTGGAGACAAAATGGCCATGGTAGAAGAAATGGATAGTGGTGATATTGTATGAGATGACTTTCTTTAAAGGAAAAAAAAAAAAAGACTACTTAAAAGCAGGATAGTTTTTGATTATGCTTTCCTAAAACTAAAATGCAAAAAACGCTCCCCCCAAAAAACAAAAAAACAACCCATACCACCCAACCTAAAAAGCCCAATGCCTCTGTAGCATTTAGCAACTATGCATTTTCTGCAACAGGGGTGGTCAAACTATGGCCCGAAGGACCATCCTGCCCAGCCCCTGAGCTCCCAGCTGGGGAGGTTACCCCCACCCCCGCACACCTTCCCCTCTCCCCTGGAGCCACACTGCCGCGCAAGCAGAGTTCTGGGGTGGGGGTGGGGGGCTGCATGCTCCTGCATGCTTCACGTCTGGCTCCATGCAGCTGCCAGAAATGCTGCTATGAGCAGCATGATAAGGGGGCCAGGGGGTTGGATAAGGAGCAGGGAGTCCGGTGGGTCAGTCGGGGAGCTGGATGGAGCAGAGGTTCTGGGGCAGGGTTCGGGGGGCAGTCAGTGGACAGGGGAGTTGGATAAGGTGTGGGAGTTCCGGGGATTTGTCAGGGGGTGGGGGAGTGAACAGGGGTTGGGACAGTCAAGGGACAGGGAGGGTTGGGTAGCTTCGGGACAGAGTGGTCAGGGGACAAGGAGCGGGGGGGTTGGATGGGTTGGTGATTCTGAGGGGGGCTGTCAGGAGGCAGATGTGGGAGGGAGTCGGGCAGGGGCAGGGCCAGGCTGTTTGGGGAGGCACAGCCTTCCCTACCCAGCCCCCCACACAATTTTGCAATCCCGATGTGGTCCTCGGGCCAAAAAGCTTGCCCACCCCTGTTCTACAAGCTCAACCAGAATGAAGGAGAGCTGTTGCATCGTATTGGAGAGCTCAGATCGCAGTATTATAAATTAGGCTTTGACAAGGACTTCAAAACTACCTGAACTTGTGCAAGACAAACCTGACAAAGGCAAAAAAGTAAAACATGAAATATCCCTTGTTCTGAAACAAAGAAAGACCCAATTGTGGGGGGAGGGGAGAAGGGGATGACGACAATTCAGCACATATTTAGTTTTCCAACAAAATGTTCCAATTACCGCATTAAATACCAATAGGAAAAGATTTATGGCAATGGAGTAGGAAGAATAGAAACGGTTTCTTGTTCTGAAAGGGAAGTATACCATTACTGCCCATAATGCAGGATGCAATTGAGTGTATTGTGATACATCAGCTCCTTTAAAATATTTAGCAGCGCACACTACTATGAGCTTTAAGGCACACACAGTAGGCACTTCATGCAGTAGGCTCTACTGATTCTAGTTTTTGGTGGGTTAACAAGGCAATATTCTCTTTTATTGCTGACAAGAAAGAGTGCAAATAACCTTGACAGAAGTCTTTGAAAGAGGAAGTAGAGAATTTCCAAAATATTCTGAAAGAAGCAATCCACGAAGTGTTAGGTCAAGTATCCAAACTACCTCTAAAGTACACTTCCTTCTAGAAGGAGTCCTCTCTTCCACAGGCCCTGTTCCTCTGATATTCTAGCTCAGGGGGTGGCAACCTTCCCGAAGTGGGGTGCCAAGTCTTCATTTATTCACTCTAATTTAAGGTTTTGCATGCCAATAATACATTTTAATGTTTTTAGAAGGTCTCTTTCTAGAAGTCTATAATATATAACTAAACTATCGTTGTATGTTAAGTAAATAAGGTTTTTCAAATGTTTAAGAAGCTTCATTTAAAATTAAATTAAAATGCAGAGTCCCTCAGACCAGTGACCAGGACCCAGGCAGTGTGAGTACCACTGAAAATCAGCTCGCATGCCACCTTTGGCATGCGTGCCATATGTTGCCTACCCCTGATGCACGTCAACATGTCTGAGTGAGAAACGGATCAATTATTTTAGCTTCTTTGAGTTATGTTTTGTTTAAAAAAAAAAAAAAAGTTTTTACCAAAAACTAGAAAAAAAATAAAACCAGTAAAATGTTAGTTAAAATACTGAAAATAAGTTTTGCCCTAAAAGACCAAAATTACTTCTACAATATTTCACCTGATTTAACCTGAAGATAATACTTTTTACCACCTTCCCTATCCCCTAAGGTATGTATTGAACAACTGATAGAAAACTACTATTTCCTGTGCAAAAGAGATATTGTAGAAAGTTGAGAGTTATAAATTAGGGAGAGGAACTACTCTCAGGAAGTACAACCTCAAATAATAGCCTCCCAAAATAAATTTCTTGGATGCTAACCTTTGTATTGTACATTTCCTCATTGTAATCTAGGCGACGGCAAAATGAGAATCAGCATGCTGTAGCTTAAGTACACACCTACTACTTGGCACTCTTGCTTAGATGATGCAGTCTTTGTGACTGGAGGAGTGGGGAATGGAAGAATCCCATCAGGAATCACCAACTGAGATTCAGGAAAGGGAATGAAGGATGATGCTGGGCAAAATAAGCTTTGCTGTGTGCTGCATATCAAAGCTTCTCAGCAGCATACCCCAGCAGTGCTGGAAATGATGTTCACCTCCTTCTGTAAAACAACAGGACTGAGCTCCTGGAACAAACGAGCCAAGCCTCTTTTAAACTATCATGGCCTAGGAACAAATGACTAAATACTGAAAGCTTTATGGTATAGGAGAAACTAGAGAAACTGGGAAGAAAGACAGCTCCAAGCTGGATAGCTACAAGCTAAAGCTCTATACAGAAAAATGGCACCTGTCAGACAGATCTCAGCCTAAGTGGCTACACTGGGCTTATCATTAGGACACTACCTTTGACCCTGCTGGGGTGGCTTTGAGAGCAGAGTGTCTTTTACATCAGCCATTACCTAGTAATAGTGAACATCAGTCATCAGTAACTCAGACACTTTTACATCAGCCATTAACATCTAGCCATGGGCTAGAATTTGTGAATTTTCCAAACTGTTTTATTCCCAAGAATAAAAAGCTGAGGATAGGAAAACAAAATGCCTTTTCCAAACTCCACTGTACAACTGTTAAAAATATGGGTAATGAATTATCTTTGAATTACTCATAAAGTATGATGATCTCAGAGCAATTACAACAACTTGCTGAGATGAGTCAAATTATTGGAATGTAAACATAAACAGCGAAACGTATAGAGTGCATAAAAAAGCAAGAAAGAAGAAAGAATTCACCCAGAAAGAAAAAAAAACCCACCACATACTAAGTCATTAGTTAGAAAAAGGTGATACTGATATTAACACTACAAATAGACTATGGACCAAAAAAAAAAAAAAAGACAGACAGACAAGAATCAGTCAAGCATAGTGTGCAGTCTGCTCTGTTATGGAGTGACCGTCTTATAAAGAAAAGTTACTGTTTCCTCCATCTGTTCAGTTTGCCTAAAGAAATACTGCTCAGTGTTCCTAAGTGACTGACCAGCCATACACATACACACACTCAAATGGGTGAACATGAGCTTTGCCATATGCTTATTCATTTTGTGGTGCACGATTTTACGAGTCAAGAAAATGAGAGGGCATTGAAAAGGAATGCAATCCTAAATTAAATACTCTTCACTTTATCTAAGTCACACGAAGGGCAAACAACTACGTCAGCAATGGGTACTCTATAAATAAAATGTTCTTACTAGTAACACCACTATTACTGTGGGTTCTTCAACACTTTAGACTGTGCTGAAGTCCTAAGTTTCTGTTTACTGCCTCCACCACTTACACATGGCAGTAGCAGCCCGTACCTCTTTGCAAAGAGAGATAAGCAGGAACACTTCTGACCAGTTCTAAGTCTGTAACTAGAGACTAACTGTAGACTACACGGCACACAAATGGGAGAGAAGTGGAGACCCATTATATGTGAGAATTCTACCTGTCACTTTAGAAACTGATGAGGTGACCTCACTTTATTCCCATACTTGAAGAATTTTTACTCTAATTCCTTTTGAAGTGTTCTTGCCCCAGAACGTCAGCTCCCTCGGCTGAAATACCTGGAATACTACACGCATGTTGGAATCCCCAGCACACAGCTGCAGAACCATAACACAACTAGGAACTAACTGACATAGGAAACAATCCAAGCAGGGACTTATTAACCCAAATTAGCACAGATGAAGATGTAATTTACTGTTTTCTGACTAGTGTCCATTCGTTACAAAAAACGGAATTTGATAAAGTAAGGCTGAACTGATGAAGCAGCAGTTACCTATAATTTTATCTTCCGCAGTCCCCTGCCACATCCAAACTCCCTCCCAGAGCCTGCACCCTTCCAAGCTCCCCACCCCTCACCATGTCCCCCAAACTCCAGCTCCACCCGTAGAGCCCATACCCGAGCCGGAGCCCGCACCACCTCCTACACTCCGAATCCCTCGGCCCCAGCCTGGAGCCCTGTCCTGAACCCTGAAACCCTGATCCCCAGCCCACTCCAGAGCCTGCACCCCTACCCAGAGCACTCACCTCCCTCCTTCACCCCAACCCTTTGCCCCAGCCCAGTGAAAGTGGGTGTGGGTGGGGAAGAGCAAGCAATGGAAAGAAAGGGAATGGAGTGAGTGGGAGCAGGTCCTTGGAGAAGGGTCAGGGCGCCTCAGGAAAAGGAAGGGGAAGGGCCAGGGAAGAGGTCCTCTAATAATGGCATTTTTAACACCTTCTTTCTTCTCCCACTATGGACTGGATACAACCTGCATCGTCAGATCACTGAGAGTCAAAGGCTACAATCCCATAGGGGTTAAAAGCAACAAAGAACTCTGCCTATAACTGCCAAATCAAAACCCACTAAGGGACAGTTTTTCCTGTAATAATTTCAGTTATTATAACGAAAGTGAACACAAAATCACAGATAGTTCCCTAAAATTCCTAGTACTTCAACTAAATATTGAGTTAAATATGAAACAAGTCTTAATGCAACAATTAAATGCTTTTAAAGTGCTCGGAAAAGTGATGAAGAATGTCATTATAGAATCAGCTGTTTATTGTCTTTCAATTTCTATTTCAAAATATGTCAGAAATAAAGAGATGTCGACCTGTTTAGCAGTATTTGCAAAGTAAGTGTAAAACTGTATACAAAATTAATTATTTTTATTATATTGCAGTGGGTGACAATCAAAAAGAGAGAAGACAGACTGACTGTTCATACATAACTCATCCATTTCCTGAATTTTGAGTTTTTATTTTTTTTTCATTTTTCACGTCACATTAAGGCAATTTTATTTAGACTATAACATTAAGAAATGAAGCTTTCCCATAGGCCATCCAACTTTTATAACCTATTATTACCATAGCTTCCACTGTTGTCTATGAGTTCATTACGGAATTCTAAACATTTAAAATAGGAGAGGATTAAATTACACAAAAGTAATTTCTTCAGACTTAACAGTAAAATAGATACCAAAGAATGATCAAACATTATTTCCAAAACCTAAATGCCGTATTTGCATGAGCCACACATTTTATTCCAAAATGCATACATCCACTCATGTACGGTAGGAAGGGAGGAAAGCAAAGCAAGCCTCCTTACACAAATGTTATTGCAGTATATATTTCCAGTTCTCCAGAGACAGAAGGGAACAAAATAATCTTCTAAAATATGATGAGCCAGATCAATGGCTGAACCAGTTTGCTCTGCCTAGAAGTTTTCTAGTGTTCACTGGTAGATCCCTCAATTTCAGAGTACTGTACACCGAATAGGTGCCAGCTGGTATTTTAAGGCCTTTTAAGTGATTTGTAGGATACGCAACTTGGCAAAATCTTACATCTTGTTTATGGGGGGAGGGGAGCGTGGAGTTGACTGGCATAGCTATAGCAAAATAATTATTCTGCTAGTATAACTTCCCCACGTGGCAGCATGAAATCACTATTCCAGAAGAAAAGCAATTGACTACTCTGCTTTGGAAACCGGACTAATGTTGGAAGGAGAGAAATCATTCAAGATTAAAGTCAATTTTATTTCAAAATAGAGTATTCATATTGGGGCGTTAAACCAGCATAGCTATAGCAGAATAATTATTCCACTATGACTATACCAGTCAATCAATTTTTCCTCAAGTAGGCCAACTCTCATGCTTGATTAAATTTGCCTGTCTTTTCAGCTACATGATTAGAGTTTAAATTTCCACCCGCCATGTGTTAAAGCAAATGCCTGAATAAAGATGTGGGTAAACCCACCCATGATCCTGACTCTTCCAACTTATCAACATGACTGAGTGCTGAATACAATACAATATCTCACCAAGTCACTAATGAGTAATGTTTATGCCATATTAGAATACTACAAACAGGTGAAGATTCCTCCTCCCTCGCTCACACTGGTTTATAAATAATATAGTACAGTAGACTCTCGATTATCCAGCATGATTCGGAAAAAAATAATCCTGGTTAATAAAATCCCGGATAATAATCACCATCCACAGGAAATATGGGGGCAGGAGGGGTTTGGTTCTCCAGCCACCCTGTGCCGGGGGAGGGGGGGGTGTTGGGTATTGGTTCACTGGCTGCCCTGCACCCTAGTGGGGTTGGGATTTTTTTGTGCTTGGGGTGGCAACAAAGCCAGAGCCAGCCCTGCGAGTTACACATTTTTTTTGACATCCTGGTTAATACACAACCTGGTTAACCCAATCCTGGATAATCGAGAGTCTACTATATATATGCTGAAATCTAAGTGTCATATGTAAAACTCAGGTCTGCCTTATTTATAAAGAAAGAACTATTTGGTTTACACCTAATATGTTAAGAACAGAAAAGATAATAGCACATCATACTTTCAGAATAAAATGCAAATGGTTTTTATTGTTACTATTAGCTGTTGCTAACAGCAACAAATGAACCATAGCTGCACAGACTCAGAATTCACACAGTATCTTTTTACAATGCCTTGACAACAAATTCTTTAAATAAATATTCTCTGATTGGATAAGTAGCTTACTTATAGCTGATGTGATCAAATAATCTTACCTGTGCAAATATTTGACATCAGACTCGGCTACACTTGCACGTTGTACCACAATAAAGACACCCAGAGTGCTCTACCTTACTCCCCGTCCACACTGGCAAGGCACGTAGGGCACTCTGACTCCCTGGCTAGAGCTCTCCTGATACTCCACCCTGGCAAGAGGATTAACATCTGTTGCATATTGGGTGAGACGCTTCAGCGTCAGTGTGAATGAGGAGTTACTTTACTGTGCTCTGATTGACCTCCAGAAATGTCCCGTAATCCCCTTAAGTCAAGTGGCATCTCTTTTCACTGCTGGGAAATCGGAAGTGCCCTATCAAAGCTCTGTTTCAGGCAGACAACTGCTTATCTGCTCTGAGACAAAGCAAACAATAAATATTTGCTTTGAGTGAGTGAGTGAGTGGTGGGGGAGGGGGAGAATCTGAAATTTACAGGACAGCATACTGACACACTCTCAGCACCCCAAAAACTCACTCTCTCCCCACATACACACAACACACTCCCTGTCACACTCTTTTAAGATGTCATAGAATCTCAGAGTTGGAAGGGACCTCAGGAGATCATCTAGTCCAACCCCCTGCTCAAAGCAGGACCAATCCCATTTTTGCCAAATATCCCTAACGGCCCCCTCAAGGATTGAACTCTCAAACCTGGGTTTAGCAGGCCAATGCTCAAACTACTGAGTTATCCCTATGCTCCACCCCACCCCCTGTATTTGAAAAGCTGTTGCAGCCACTTGAACACTGGCATAGCTGCCCATAATGCACCGCTCCCAATGCAGCGCCAAGTGTTGCAAATGTGGCCACACCAGTGCGCTTGCAGCTGTCAGTGTGGACAGATTGCGGCACCTTCCCTAGTGCACTCTCCGAAAGCTAGTTTAACCCAAAGCGCTCTACAGCGATAAGCCTAGCCATATCCAGTAAGTGTGAAACAGAGATGAAAATACTCATCTGCTGTCCAGAGAAGGTAATTCATAGGGCTGTTCATTAATTGCAGTTAACTCAATTAACTCAAAAAAACTAATCACAATTAAAGGAAATAATCACAGTTTTCATCGCACTGTTAAAGAGCAGAATACCAACTGAAAGTTATTAAATATTTTGGGATGTTTTTCTACTTTTTCAAATATATTGATTTCAGTTGCAACACAGAATGCAAAGTGTACAGTGCTCACTTTATGCTATTTTATTACAAATATTTGCATTGTAAAACTTATTAACAAAATAAACAGTATTTTTCAATTCACCTCAGAAAAGTACTGCAGTGCATGCTTTCAGAAGTCTTAAAAGAGTAACAGTCTGATGTGGAAACTAGAGAACCCGAACCAACAAAAAAGAAAATCAACCTTCAGCTAGTTGCATCTGACTCAGATGATGAACATGAACATGTGTCAATCTTCGTTGCTTTGGATCATTATTGAATAGAACCCCTCAGCATGGATGCATGTCCTTTGGAATGGTGGTTGAAGAATGAAGGGGACAGATGAATCTTTAATGCATCTGGCACATAAATATCTTGCAACTCTAACTACAACAGTGCCATGTGAATGCCTGTTCTCACTATCAGGTGACACTGTAAATAAGAAGTGGACAGCATTATCACCTGCAAATGTAAACAAACTTGCCTGAGCAATTGGCTGAACAAGAAGTAGAACTGAGTGGACTTGTAGGTTCTAAAGTTTTACATTGTTTTACTTTTGAATGCAGGTTTTTGGTACATAATTCTACTTTTGTAAGTGAAACTTTCATGATAAAGAGACTGTACTATAGTACTTGTAATGGAGGAATTCAGAAATACTATTTCTGTTTTTTATGGGGCAAATATTTGTAATAAAAATAAATATAAGTGAGCACTGTACATTTTGTATTCTGTGTTGTAACTGAATTCAATATATTTGAAAATGTAGAAGACATCCAAAAATATTCAAATGTATTATATTAACAGCGTTATTAATCATGATTAATTTTTTAATTGTGATTAATTTTTTTAATCTCTTGACATCTTAAGTAATTTATGAGTCACTTCAGGCAGAGCAGAGAGCCTGATCTAACATAAGATGGAAAGAGCAGGGAGCAACACTATATTGTTAACCCAGAGGTTACAGAATCAAAAAGCTATTGACAAACCTTTATAAATTAAGAGAATTTGTTTGAAATCAACAAAAGGAAATTAAATCAAGACAATTGCAAAGTACTACACTCAGGAAGAAAAAAAATCAAATGCACAACTACAAAAATGGGGAATAACTGGCCAGGCAATAGTACTGCTGATTTGGGGTTATAGTGGATCACAAATTCAATACAAGTCAACAATGTGATTTAGTTGCAAAAAAAGTTAATAAGAACCTAAGAATGGCCATAGTGAGTCAGACCAATGGCCCATCTATCCCAGAATTCTGTCTTCCTACAGTGGTCAGGGCCAGATGCTTCAGAAAGAATGAATAAAACAAGGAACTTTATCAAGTAATCCATCCCCTGTCATCCTGTCCTAGCTTCTGGCAGTCAAAGGTTTAGGTACATTCAAAGAATGTGCTTGTGCCACTGACCACCTTGGCTAATAGTCATTCATGGACCTATCTTTCATGAACTTGTCTCATTCTTTTTTTAACCCAGTTATACCTTTGGCCTTCACAACTCAGATGTATTAACAGTAGTGTCATATGTAAGACACTGGAGGTAATTGTTCTGCTCTATTTTGCATGGGTGAGACCTCAGGTGGGGTATTGTGTCCAGTTTAGGTACTGCACTTTAAGAAAGATGCAAACAAACTGAAGAGTCCAGAGGAGAACAAAAACAACAGCTTCAGAAATCCTGACCTATGAAGAAAGGTTAAAAAAAAACAAACCAGGCATGTTTAGTCCTGAGAAAAGACTGAGGGGGCGACCTTGTAAGAATCTTTAAATGTGTTACATGTTGTTATAATGGATGATGATCAACTGCTGTCTGTGTTCACTGAGGTAAGACAAGAAATAATGGGCCTACTCTACAGCAAGGGAGATTTAGGTTACGTATTAGTTAAAACTCTCAAAAATGATAAGGGTAGTTAAGTTCTGAAATAGCTTCCAAAAGAGAGGTCGTGAGATCCCCATTAATGGAGATTTTTAAGAACACTTTGGACAAACACCTGTGAGTGATAGTCTAGGTTTACTTAGTCCTGCTTCAGAGCTGGTGGCTGGACTTGATGACCTCTCGTGGTCCCTTATAGCCTTAAACTTCTATAATTCTAATTTAGAAGTAAAAACCTGTCTTCATTTCCCCGTCGCCAACTGTCAACTCTTCAAACTCATCCTGGAACCTGAGTGAAGTTGGTTTTCTTCCTCCTTGTGCATGACTGTCCCTACTAAAACTTTTTTCCATCTATGATTTAATTCTTATTTTTGCTCTCAAGGACACCTGTGTAACCTCAATTGCCATCAGTGGTTTTGCACAGATGTAGTTGATTGGAACTTAGTAAATAATACTTTTATTCAGAAGGAATACAATCCAGCTTATTCCCTTTTAGCTGTGTTGTCTTTGCAGAGCTAGCTAGAGTTAAGAAAACAAAAGAACAAAAAACCTCTAGTCATCGAAGTCAGCAGATATACCTTTGAAGACAAAAAGAAACAGATCTATTCAATAAGTCTCAATTTTTTACGAAGTTTCTTTTCAGAGCAGAACGTTGTCCTTAGTTTTGATAGTCAGTAAAGACCAATAGATTCTTCTCCCACACATTCTCCATTCTACATTTCTCTTAGCACCACATGCCATTTTCTAGACCTTCCCACTTATCCCTCCACAATACACAGGAGATCTAACCTTTCTAATCAGTCTAAACATTTAAAACCCTGATAATCTCTCACTTAACTACTGTAAACCTTTTCCTCTCCGGTGTCCCTATAACCAACACTGATCCCCTCCATCGAAAAAGTGGTTGCTAAAATGATCTTCCTCATCTGTCATTCTGGTTACCCTTCCGCATTTGTTGCATCAAGTTTAAATTTTATGTCCATGGCTTCAAGGCCCAATATAACTGCAGTTCAGCTCAGACCTTGTTTATTACTGTGTCAACATCCACAGCTCTACCTGTGATACTTGTCTTACTGCCCCAGTTCTTCTGATTCTTTCACCTCTATTGTCTCTGTGCCCTTTTCCATACTACCCTCTATACATGAAATAGCTTCCTAATTCTGGGGTGCAAACCTCAAGCATTTCTAATTTAAAACCAACCTAGAGCTTTGCTTCTTCCAAAGGCCCACAAGGAGCAATTCAATAATTATTTAGTTTCCAAAAACATACTGTCTATTGTTTCTATACTGTTTTAGGTTGTATCCATCTTGTGCTGTAAGCTCCTCACAGCAAGACCTGTGCTCTAGAGTGTGTGATATGACACCAAGCACACTTTTGGCCTTGCCCGAGAACACAAGAGAGCTATAATTTCAATTCTTCCTAAATATCTACTTGGCTCATTTTACATTGTTTTTGTAGAACCTATATTTATGGCTCTGAGTTCCATCCCAAATTAAACAATTAGAAGTTCATTTAATCTAAGCAAAAGGCACAACATATCTTATTATCGACTTAAGTCCCCTCTGGAAATTAAAGGGAGGTGCATGGGACTGGCAAAATGAGACTTCTAAATGTAACTTTAGACAATACTTTCCACAGTAACTGAAGATTTTTCTATTTGTTTTGATTAGATGAGGAAAAATACATGAATTGTAGTAAACTTGTTTCCATGAAGACTTAACTGGTTGCATAATGCTTGCTTTATTTGCCAACAGTAGGAGAGACTTCAGTGCTGCTAACAATTTTGGTGCTTCAGTGCATGGTTCATTTAACCCTATAGGAGCCAGTTAGTCTGTTTTGGGCATTCTGGTAGGTAAGATTAAATCATGCAAATTTAGTAATAAAATAAGTCAAGGGGCGGGTTAAACTGATTTTATAACCTTAGTGATATTTGGATTTAGTAAGATGGAATGTTAATGCTTAACATGTGAAAAGATTAATAGCACAATGCTGAAGTTAGAAACTAAACAACTTATAACAATTGCATATTAAGTGTCTACAATGATTCCAATTACTCACTTCTTTGTGAATAAAAATGAAATCTTATCTTTCTATATTATAGGCAGAGATTTGAATTATTTTTTTTTGAAAACCTGTGTAGTTTATCATTTGTTTATAATAGTTGGAAGGAACATTACAAACAGTACAATGTGGTATATCCATTCCTTTTTTAGACATTCAGTTTGCCTGTTCACACTTGTCTTGACAGAAAAATAACATGTTCTCAGTTTGCTGCCAGATACCAGGGCAAATCAACCTAAGATTGTCAGAGGTTTTTTTGTTTTTTTCATACATATATGTTTGAAACAGCTTGCCAACTAATTTATTTGCAGTTGAACTGTGGAAGGACTGGGAACTGGAGCAACTTTTCTGAGAACAGTCACCTGGTCAATATGAATGCCAACTACCATGTCACATACCTCAGTAACATTCTGCTGATACTGTTCATACAGTACAGTGGCTCACTACCTTTTTAACTTTCCTGGCTGAAGTGTTCACTTGGGAAAGACCAAGTGAACACCATAAGAAAGCAAACAAGTAACTTATGTTGTTAAAAATTGGGCGTTTCTTATTTTTTCGTGATCTTAAAATGGAAAATTTTATAATCACCACCTTAATGTGGAGAATGGCTCTTCCTTTCCTTCCAACTTTAGTTGGGCCACCATGCTGTTATTGAGCATGTTTGCTTGGAGCTATATTTTTCATGGACTTTTGCCCAAGGCCTATTAGTCTGTAAGGAGATAAAACTCATTTTAAACCAGTAGATGAATTATCAGGAAGCAACACTTAATACAAAGTAGGGGAAGCTTTCTTGGTGACAAAAAGCAAATCTGAACACAAGATCTAAAATGGTGATCTTAGTCAACCAACAGATTGCCTTTGTTGACTACTGATTATGGAGGATCGACTTATTCAGATTATTTGAAGAGGCAGCTGAAGGGAAGGGAGATGTTTACTTTCAAAATCTTACGTGCATCCATTAGGAAAAAGATTCTTTGCCTCTTCTAAGGTCTGGTGGGAAAACTGAACAGCACTTCATATATGGTATAAAGAGGCACATGACATGTTAACTTCCTAAATCTTTTAACAGAGGACCACTAACCTCTTCTAGTCAGGAAGATAAGAAAATAAATATTCAAAAGAAATTTTTGCCATTAAAATACACACTTGTGTTAGCAAATATCAGTATAACAACTGCTGATTATCTCTATAATTTGGATTATAATCTCTCTCTAACCCAGGGCAACAGGGTTGGGTTTTTTTGGGGTGGGGTGGAGTAGGAGAGATATTTGTTTCTTGTTTTGCACCTTTGGACTCAACAGTCATTCTTGTTTCATTAGAGATCTTTTGTTAATTTCCTTTAGAATTTTAGGCTGATTTTTAATCCTGTTGGGGTAGTTCCCAGAAGTTCTAATTAGAATGAGGGCCCCATTGTGCGAAGTGTTATATAAGCACAAGACAGGTTCCTTACCCTCATTTATGATGAGATATGACAAGTTAGTGAAACAATAAGAGAAACTGGAGGACAATTGCAGTAAGAATGTGACTTCATTGGCTAGATACATTATGTGCACAAGTTAATCGTTACAAATCACAAGCTCTATTATTAATAAACAAAGATCCTCCACAATGGAGTTCTGTCAGTATTTAAGAACAATACTGAAACTATGCTTTATAATTAACCAATGTATACTGAAAAATATTACAAATAGGTTCATGCTCAGACAAAATAAGCAGACAGTATTAGTGTATTTCTTGACAGACTGTACAAAAATGTGATTACGTGATAATTTCATTATAGATTGATATCCCAAAGAGGGTCTTCAAAAAGTTCAAAACAAATTCCATAAAAATAAAAGGGCAAGTGATGGAATTTAACACATTTTAAAGGAAATTGGAGAAGACAATGAAATCCTTTTTCTGAAATAGAACATTTTGGGAGTATACAGGATTGTCACCTCAAAGGTAAAAAAACCTGGCATCCATAAGATGATGCTGAACCCATCAAGCTGGACACCTGGCAGTATGTACGGAGCACCTTTAAAGATTTCCCAGGATAACTCTCTCAAAAACGGGACGATCTTGAGAAAACCTGGACAGGCAACCCTAGGCCCATATGGTTAAGAAAATGAAAAAATTATTATTATACAGTATTTCAAATTTCAGGTCTGCTATCCTGACTAACTTTAGCCAAGTTAGTTCTTTTAAGGTTTTTTTCTAAAGAGTGTTTTAAAGAATTACTGTGGTAATTTTTCCAAAGAACATAGAGCATTACTTTTTTTTTTTTTTTTTTTTAAAGCTAGCGGCTACAATGCTGCTATTTATATTGTCCACTTAGCATAAATGCCACTTTTTAGACAAGGTAAGTCAGTGGGAACAGAATCAGGTCAACAGAGTTGCTTTTATTCCCAATGTTTAAAGAATCATTGGATACTGCTCGCCAAGCCAGATGGGAGGAGATGACCAAGAGGATGAGCTTTACCTGGCTCCAGCCAGGCACCAGAAGAGCAAGCACATGCCTGGGGTGGCACTTGGTAAGGGGTAGCATTCTGTCCATTGTTGGGGCAGCGCAGTCTGGGCGGCAGCAGTTTTGGGTTTTTTTGCTTGGACAGTCCAAGCAGCAGCAAAAATGGTAGAGCCGGCCCTGGCTCCCGCTGCAAGTGTTGGAGCAGTGCAGCAGTCACCTGCACTCAGCAGACCCTCAGTGACACCTAACCAGGTAGCCAGAGCACCTCTGGAGAAACAGGTGCGAAGACAAGTGAGGAATGAATTGTGTATGTTTAAATGGGTACACCAGATCAGAAGCTGCCCAGAACCATTCACTGTCAGTGTGCTTCAAGGCACTGGAGCACTTGGTTCTGCTACATATATTACCTGACATGGAAAGAATTTTGAGCCCTGACCAAACCAGCTTTCACCAAGGCCACAGTACATGCGACCAATTACTCGCGGTGACCACACTTGTTGTAAATGGCTTCCAGATAAACTTGAAAACAGGCACTGTTTTCATCTATCTAACAGTGGCATACGATACGGTATGGCATACTGGCCTGCTTGTGAACGTATCATGGGTCCTGCTACCTTGGGTCAGAGGTGTTGTTGAACTGTTCCTCCGCGATAGGCAGTTCAGAGTCCATATGAGGGAGAAGACGAGTGCTTAGAGATGACAGAGAAATGGGTTATCACAGGGCTCTGTGCTTTCTCCAACCCTGTTCAACATTTACATCAATGATCTGCCCACAACAGTCACGAAAGTTCATTTATGCAGACAACATCTGTTGCAGTACCCCAGCCCGGACGTTTCACGAGCTTGAGGCCACCTTAAAGTGGGCCATGGTAAAGTTAGCTGACTACTGTAAGACTTGGCACCTCCATCCAAGCATCATAAAAAATCCTCAGTTTGTTCCATCTTCATCTCGCTAGCACAACCTGAGAACTGAATGTTTCTCTCAGTGGTCAGAAGGTAAAGCATGAAGTAGAACCGGTCTATCTAGGTGTGACCTTAGACCGCACATTGAGTTACCACGCCCACCTGAAGAAGACAGCAGCTAAAGTTAAGACACGTAACAATCTTCTTAGCAAACTGGAAGGTTCGTCATGGGGTGCCCGTGCTCCAACTCTGCGGACGTCAGTTCTTGCTATCTCATATTCGGTGGCGGAGTACTGCGCACCGGTACGGAGTCGATTGTCACACACCATACTGGTGGATATGCAGTTACCTGCTGCCATGTGCATCATTTCCAGGACCCTGCATCCAACTCCACTCCCACTCCAGTTCTGAGCAATATTGTTCCTCCTCCTATCAGACAAAAAGTTGCCACGGGCAAATTATTAGAGAAAGTACGCACCAACTCCAGCCTGCTGCTGCACAATGACCTTTTTAAACCACCAGCTGCATGTTTGCCATCACATCACCCATTATGGTCTCATCCGCCACACCAGGACGTTAGGGTGAAAACACTCCGTTGAGAGGAATGGATATGTGTTATAATCCTCAACCAATCCCTTGTCGCCAACCCCACAATCTGCCTGCCTGGTTTAGACCTGCCCCATTGACAATGGTCTCTGTTGAACAGGTTCCAGATTGGGTAAGGTGTCTGTGCAGCCAGCCAGTATCTCTGAGGCCTTCACGACAGTCCTTTGAATAGCTACGGCATGACACAGATGACGACGCATGTTGTCGATGAATGCCTGCTAACTAGGTTCAGCGGTGGCCTAGAAAAACTGCATCACACCACTGAAGATGCCATTGCTTGGCTAGCCGGCCATGTGCAAGATAAATAAAAATAAGGAATTATATGCTTTTGGTTCATATTGTTAGAAGCACTTAACCAGGAAAACACTTCAAACATGAAACTGAACCAACAATCTGAACTGTAACAGCCAAATTATCCATTGATTTCCAACTCCTATATAGCATTGGAATTGAATGCCTTTGAATGTCTTTACACAATATCAGTCTTCGGTATTTATCAAAAATATATACAGTGACTAAATTTATAATGATAGAGATTTTATGAAAACATAAGCTTTTCTAAATAAAATGTACTAGAACTTTGGAAACCAGGTTCCTATTTCAGGATTCTGGAGGGGCCTGTCATTTGCTCATCTACCTCTAATAGTTCTCCCAATTTCTGCAAAGTGGAACTTTCAAAAACAATTATTGATCCATCTATTTTATCAGTTGCATACTGAAATAAACAATAATGTTTACTCAAATCCAATATGGAAATTATCTCTTTGGGGCATTTTTGCCATGGCATTTCCTTTGAATTAAGGAAATGTAAGCAAATTAATCTGCTAACATAATTCCATCCATCTTGCTGTTAAAAGCAAACAATCTTGGGACTTCAACTATCCAAATTGGAGGTATATTGGGCAGCTTACAATATAATGTGCATGCGTGACAGCTGAATTTTTCAGTTTTGTTTCCTATCCTATTCTTTACAGAGCCTAAAACTCAACTTGCTTGGTTTTTATTTTGTTTTTTGAACCACCATTGTATATTGAGAAGATACTTTCACTGAGCTGAACAAACTATAGGTCTTTCTTGCATGTTTACACTGATCCATGTGTGTCCTCATCGCAGAGACTAGACTGAGGGCATAAGAGTATGTCTACACTATGGAGCTATGCCAGTGGAGCCCCAAATAGAGAAAACTTAAACCACTAAGAGTTTTTCTATTAGTTAAGACCACCACCTTTCTAAACAACATTAGCTACATTGACAGAAGCTTTTTTCTGTCAACATAGCTGCATCTACACTGAGGTTTTTGTCAGCATAGCAATGTCAGTCAGAGATGAGACTTTTTTTTAAAGTCAACCTAATCTTTAAGTGTAGACCAAACCCAAGACCAAGTCAACTGCTGGATATGATCTCTCATTAAAAGGATAAAAGCAGAAGCTGGATCTCTGAGTTGTGGAATATATCAGGCAACTTCCTGAGATCAAGAGAGAAACACTGACAAACATATATTGGTGTAGCCAAGACAAACTTCGGCTGCTGGCAAAACAACTGCTCATTTTCCCCTTGTTTAGAACAAAGGAAACTGTTTTTTGTTTAACTGCCTTAACTTCAGATTGTACCTAACTATTCAAGACACCATGAGACCTAGTGATCGATCAGTCCTGGGGCTGCAGAGGTAGTCATATCCCAACAGTTAACACTCTACTCCTGCTTCCACCCCGCTTAGTCTACCTAGGAAACCTGTATTTATTTTTCTTCAAACTTTTGTCTGGGTGAATCCCAGTCTTCGTGAACACACATCTGATGCATGTGTGATCACAATCTTTTAACCAGCAGCGTCTTTTGGGGTTGCATATGCAATGCCCTATGCCCTTGTGCCCTCCCTGCCTTCTGAGGACATATAGGGTAAAGCAGGCCCAACCACAATATAATTCCTTCCAATGCTTTCTTCCCACTCCACTTTCCTTCCCAGTCCCTTTTCAAAGTCCACCACCTCATGAAGTGAATTCCTTACTTCAGCTAGGAGCCATGGAAGAAGTGCTGCTACTTACTCATCCCCAGAAGAGCGGAAGGAATACATCCTATCCCGTACCTGAGGCAGCTAAATAAAGTCACATACCAATTCATATTCAAAATGGTGATCGCGCTTTCTCAACCAGGCATGGTTTTAAAAACTGGGAATTTATCAAAATTGATATGCAAAAAAATCCAAACAAGTTAAGTTTGCACAAGGTCCACACCAGTTCAGTTTCATGAGAGCACGCCATCTTGGGCCCACTGCCTGCTTCCCTATTGTGCTTCTTTGGACCTTTTCAGCAGAACTCCAAATCCTTAAAGGGCCAGGATGCAGGTAAATATCATCCTAACAGTAAACGCAACCATGATATTTTCAGTACTATACTGCCCCCTTATCAATGTAATGTTTTCCCAAAACTTCTGTTAAACAAAATATAAAATATTCAGTCCACCTACTGGACTTATTAGCAGCCATCCAGAAGTTCCGCATACTCATAAGCAATCATTCTCAGATTAGTTTTTGTCTCTCTCCTTTTTCACCAAGTCTGGTATTGATGATGGAAACTGCTTCTCTTAACTTTAAGCAGGAAGTTTCTGTATCAAGTGTAGTTCTGCTAACTAAGAGAATAGCCAGTCCTGAACAGTTTAAATTCTCAAAGATACTCATATCTTATGAAACAGTTCCTATATAATCAAGGCTATAACCATGTACTTTCAAGCCACGAGCATATGGCAAGTCATTTAAAAAAAACCATTAAATTAACGTAATAGTCTATCCAGAACTATAAAATGTGATTTAGAGTAATATCAAGATTATAAAACAATACACATCAGTATTGGATAGAATGCAGCATAGGTACAGGAAAAGGTACTTGATATGGCATGTGAAGAGAACCTCACGGTGCATTCACCAGTCCAATAGCTAGATTTAAACATTGCTAAGCATGTGTCCTCAAACATTCCTGTGTCAAAATGACAAAGAGTCTGGCAGCACTTTATAGACTAACAGATATTTTGGAGCATAAGCTTTCATTGGCGAAGACCCACTTCATCTGATGAAGAGGGTCTGATTAAGTGGGTCTTCGTCCACGAAAGTTTATACTCCAAAATATCTGTTAGTCTATAAGGTGTTACCAGACTCTGTCGCTTTTGCAGATCCAGACTAACACAGCTACCCCTCTGATACTGGATTCATATGTCAGTGTCCATGGGAGTCTCCTCTACCTAGTCAAATGGCCAACTATATCAACAAATCATTCTGGTGATCTGTGCTACTGTGCAACACATTAGTTTCAGGTTCCATGCTCTTGTTTTGGCATTCGTGTCTTTCAACATCATCTTCCAAGTTTACAGGATCAACAACATTCCCAGATGTGAATAAAATGTGTCTGCCTCAGGCACTATCCAGTATCGTCACATAATGTCATTCACTCTCATTACCAGAATTACTGGGATTCAAATTCCTGCCTCATTTTGATCTTTTATTGTACTAGTTTGTCTGGTTTTCTATGTCTTCTGCTGTGCTGGTTTACAGCATTATATGCAAGGGTAAGAAGTAACAGGGAAGTAAAAGACAGCGGTGAAGAACACTCACACCTAATTTTCCATCTTATGCTTTTAATTTATAAACTGGATTATCATCTTTCCTGTTAAGAGCTACATTAATTTTACCTTCCTCAGAGGATCATAATTTGTCTGGTCCTTCTCTCTCTCTGAAGGACTGCAGACAAGTACTCCATCACCTGGAAGACAACAGCACTATGCACCTTCTGATCACAGTGGTTCTTACCATGAGTAGCAGCTTTCTGAGAACGCTTTGACTCAAGTTCATAAATTTCCTTCATCTCCTATTTCCACTTCCCAAAGTAATCTTTATGGACCCCACGTACAGATGCAGAGTTTATAGGTAAACCAAATGCATTGATAATAGCCTTCACCATCAGCTCTCTCTAGAAGGTCAGGGTTAATTTGTGGCTCTCCACCTTCATGGTGCTTGTTTTCATACAGCAATTTCATCCAGCCCACAATCAATCTGTCTGGTTCACAGAGGCACACAACCATAATATCTGCAGGGTACACCTTTTCGCCAGTCTACAGCCTCAGGTGTATTCACAAAATGCTTGGCTATAGTGGCTGCCTGCTACCGTATTTGGATGACTAGCTTTTCTGAGGGAAATCCCCACAGGAAGTTTCCATCATCTTCCACTGTTCTCAAACTTATTTCACTCCTCAAGACTAAATCAATTATATGTCCCTCACTCCAACCGAATGCATACAATTTGCAGAGGTTCTTCTAGTTTCTATGTTAGCAAAGCCATACCTCCCTCCAGACAGGCTTCAGACCATCACATCTCTGATCATAACCTCATGGAAAACCCTGCATCAATAAAAAACTCTCTCAAACTATTAGGTCACTTGGTGTCATGCACATATATGGTGCCTCTGACCAGATTTGAACTCTGCCCTCCCCAAGGCAGTCTGAGACAACATCTATATTTGGAGCTGGGGATGTGATTCCCAACTGCCATAGACAAACATGTGCTAACTTGCACCAAGCTACCATGCTAAGAACAGTAGTGTAGCTGGGGTAGCATCAGCAGTGGTGAGTGGTGGCAATGGGATCCGAACGGGTTTGTACAGTAGGCAACTACTTGTGATGCAGCTGCTTATGCTATCCCAGCTATACACCTATTTTAGCAAAATGCTAGCTCGATGAGAACTAGCACAAATATGGTTACTTGAACTAGGAATCACACACCGAGCTCCAAGCGTATCCTGCTGTCTGTTTACCAACTGTCCAAACCACTGCATGGACTCTTAGAAAAGGAGTCAAGGCTGTGAGGCAATTTACCTTGACTGGTGGAGAAACCTCCAAGTAGTCTACAAACCTGGTCTTATTCAGCACCCAGCCTCCCACAGTGATACTGTTTACAAAAACCTCTATGGCAGCTTCTGGGTACCCATCTAAACCACCTATGGGTTTAAGGCATATGGTTCCATGAAGAGTCCTCACTCCAAATGAATATTTTTCAACTCCGCAAGATAGGTTCTACAGACGTGTCATTTCTACCACTCCCAGAAGGAACCACAGTACAGATCCTGCAATGTATTATATTAATGGGTGGTATGTTGTTAGTTCATTTCGTCCTTCTCTCTTGGTTAGGAAACAAACAAACAAACAATCTTCAGGAGATAATTCCGATGGCCCCATAGCTACCAGGAACAACAATAATATGGTGGATTATCTCACACAGTATTCAGCCAAGCATGACTGGACACTGAAGGTCTCCATTCTCCACTCTATATTCCACAGATGAGGATCCCCTGTGATGCATGTTTCCTACCAGCACTACCACCACACCCTCCCTTGTGCTCTAAAGCAGGAACCAACCAAGGATCCTTCCAGGATACTCTTCTCATCCCTCGGTCTCAAGATCTTCCTGCACTTTTCTTTCCACTCCCAAGCATTCAAGGTCACATGGACAATCAGGCAGGATGTGGGGCCAGTGATACATAAAACCCTTATTGGTCCAGAGAGTATTAGTTCACAGACCTACTGCATCCATTCACACAGCCACCAATATCTCTACCCAATCTGCCAGATTTACTCTCCCAGAACCGAGGACAAACATGCCCCCCAAGACCCGACAACTCTACACCTAACTGTTTAGAAGTTGGCTGTCTGAGAACAGATAAGGATTGTTCCACAGAAATCCAAGGAATTCTCACATAGAGCAGAAACTCCTCGACAAAATCAGACTACCAAAGTGGAAGAGACTTTCCATCTGGGCTTTGCATCGAAGTCACAATCCATTGCAAACTTTTGTTCCCAAATGTATGGATTACATCTTGCAGATCAAGCAATCAGGTCCCACCATTAACTCTATAAGGGGCACTTAACTGCTATTTCAACTTGCCACTATCCTGTTCAAACTATGTTCTCTCATGCGACTGTTTCAAAATTTCTTTTCCATACCTATTCTCCCCCTTTCAGGCACACCTCTGGACCTTATGGGACTCCTCCTTTTAAACTCTTATCCAAGTGCTCATTTCTGTATTTCATTCTCAACACTTCCTTCCTGGTGGCAGTTGCCTCAGTCTGAAGAATTAGCGAGATTCAGGCACTAACAGCAGTCCTTTCCTGCCTCACCCCTCATCTTGTTTTCCACTGAGACTCTACCTTAAATCCCTCACCAAAGTGGTGTCCGCTTTTTAAAAAAACAAAAACCATGAACCCCTTTCTTCTTAATACCCCACTCAGATTTGATGAGCTGGTCAAAAGATTCCAATCTCACATGCAAGAGGTGTGTGCATACAAGTGAGATTCACGCAGACAAATTAGTTTCAAAAACCTTTAGCCAGGTATGCTCCATGGTTAAAGATCCATATGTATTGCAAACCAAAAAGTTATGTAGCCAAGGCAGGGGAGAAACAACTTCACTATTATTTATGGCTTAGTATTTGAAGGCCAGATGCACCCTAAACATATGATCAACTGTTCACCAAGTGAGTTAGAGGACTTACAAATTAGTGTTCCTAATAAGAAAGGTCAACATGGCCCAAGGAAATTCTGTCTATATAATAGAGAACTGAGTTTTCCAACCAGGCTGAATTCAGGGGCATTTGCATAATATGTGAACAAACATCATCCTGCCTCTCACTATTTTTACTGTATTTATTAGCAGTTGTTAGATGTCCTGTATGACAGATAATGACAGTATCCTGCAGTATCTGAACTCAGGCAAACCTTATGAAATTAAGTTATTTAGGAAGAGGAGGATTAATGCAATCCTCCAATCTCTGGGAGGCAGTGTGAACTTCAAAAGACTATGTTGAACAACACAGCCGACATGACTATTCTTTTAGGACAAAGTGTGTGAAGTGGAATTTCTGGGAAGTTCAGGGGGAGAGGTGCATGCAAACCCCTACCTATCAGCTCATCCTTTGCAGCTTCGTCCTGAAGGATGAGATCTTTGTTTTCCTCATTACCCCTGTTTTGGGGGCCAGTTCAAAGACTCAGTCTGGATTCTCCAGGGACCAACAGACAAAGAAAGGATTTTTGGATAAATAGGTTGGTTTTAAACAGGCTTGAGGTCTTCTTTCTGATCCAGCAAATGGATGGACAGGACCCCCGATTCATGGACCAATCCTTAGGGGAGGTCTGGAAGGACTTGGCCCACTGAGGCCCTGTAAGATTTGGTGCTAGTTCTGAACTGAAGTCATTATGAACTTTTGACCACAAAAAGAGACCTCTTTGGGGGGTCTGAAGGACTCACCTGCCAGAGCACATGTTGGAGACAGCTGAATTGATCTGGTAAGTTTATCAGAATGCATGTAGGTTCTTTTATTGCTTTTAATGTTCTCTTTTTGTAATGCTTTTATCTTAAGAATAAAATACATTTGTGCAGGAAGTGCTGCGTGGTAACTTATAATAAATGGAGTTGCACTGTATACCGCCTCTGAGGCGAGACTCAGGCAGACTGTTGCTTTGAGAACAAGGTAGTGAAGGGAAGGAACTACCTGGGCAAGAAAGGAGAGAGATGAGGGTTTCCAAACATGAAAAGCAAAAGCTAGGGAGCTGGAGGCCTCAAACTGGGTGCTCTTGCTAAACCACTTGTGGGAAATACAGTTGTAGCTGCCCTGAATTGTGATGAACTGTATCTTGTTTAGACTCTCACTAAGACAGAATACATTTTTGTATTTCCTTTTTTGTCTTCTAATTTGGACTAGGGACATTGTAAATATCTTCCAACTGTGCTAGTTAATTCCTTTCTTGTTCTCCTCTCCAATCGTGTGATATACTTCACTTTAGCCAATTCCTATCTTACCTTTAATATGGTAGGTGAGCGTCACTCATATTTCTGACAATGCTGTAGTGCAATTATTGGTCTTTTGGTGAATCTTTTGACTTACAACCTTTGGGAAATAAGTCACTAGGAGCTTTAAATAAAGGACCTTTTTACTTTGCATGTGACTATACTAATAACTTGAGTTCTTGAATACTCAATGAGAATATTTTTTTTCTGAAAAACTGTGCATTCCATTTTTTAAATTAAGAGATATAACATTTCAGCAACTCTTTCACTTATGAGGAATAAAAGTCAACAACTGATTAAGGCCATGACTTGGCATATATGACTTATTAAATTTAAATGGATATGTATTTCTCCACTAAATTGCAATGGCATAGAACACGGTGCCATTATTAAAGGTGCTTACATTCCAAATAACTTCTGAGAAGTACAGTAAATTAGATTAGATCAGACTGAGCGCGTAGAGGTTGACCTGGTTGCATGGTGACAGAGCAACAGGCTTCAGATGAAAGCTGAGACCACATTCCAGGATTGGCTGATACGTATCATCAATACTTTCTTCTTACGTTAGAGGAAATATAAACTGAGTGCTACTAACTGACCTGGAATAAAGCAAGCTTCTACCAGTCACAACTTGCCTGTAACAGAAGTTCTGAATAGAAACTGACATGAAATAATCATTACAAACCTGATTTTCTCCTTTTGAGTTTTGGATGTTGAAACACCACACTTAGTAGCTGAGAATTTGCTTTCTTATTCAAAAGCAGTTAAATGTAAATAGCAACCCAGAAAAGATGAAGAATATTCTTAGTAATAACAATGTTCAGAATGTGCATATCAGTCCATAGACTCAATTACATTCCTACTGAAGACAATGGGATTTTGCATTGGTTTCAATGGGAACAGGATCAGTCCCTACACATTCCGAGTACTGATTGATTAAACTTCAGAACACATGTTCAGATAAAGTATAACCACCTCACAAATAGGGAAACTGAGTCACAGGAATTGTAACTTGCCCAAGGTCACAGAGGCAGTGGCAAGGTTGGCATCAGAGTTCAGTAATTCCAGATTTTTAACTCGGCTCATTCCTCTGGACTGCCCTGCCATGAATTTGCATATGAACGTAAAATACCAGCTGAAAAGGATAGGATTTTCAAAGAAGCCTAGGAGAGTTGAGTGCCCAAATACTGTTGAATTTTAATGGGATTTGGGCACACAGTTCCCTTAGACTTCTTGAAAACATCAACCCATCCTTAAAATAAAATTACCTTGGTAGCATGATGCATCAAATATGATAATGCTGGCACTCACATGTACAGCTGACCACAAAGCAGAGATGAGTTCACTTTACTGACACGGGAAATGTGCTGGGCTGTTTATCAAGTAGTAATTTTATACTCTTATTTATATATACTTCCCTTAACTTGCAGGCATGTGTCTAGAAAAACAGGCTTAACAAAATCCTCTGATCCACATTATACCAAGTCATTAAAAAAAAAAAGTCATTCTCTGTAAGTAGTTGGTATCTCTAAATAATACGAATGTTGACAGCCATTTGGACTATTAAACTAAGCATGAGAAGAAAAAAGAAATATAGGGTAAAATAATTATACAAGAAAAATATATTAAAAACTAAGTAAAAATACCATAAAGGTAAAAGACAGCAGTAGAAGAGGAACAATAGAAATGAACAGACACAAGAAAATAGGAGGGGCAAAAAATCTGTAATAGGGAGAAATGAGAAGGATGAAGTTAAAAAAAAAAGGATTTTTTAAAAAAATTAAAGGCTATTAAGGGCAAAAATAAAAAAAATTACAACCACCAGTAGAAAGAACAAAGTAGATTCATTTTTTTCTTAAAATAAGTTTTTCAAGTGTGTGTTAGTGTGGGTCATCTGTAGGTACACAAGTACCTCATGTGCATGGGTAGCTTCTGAATAGCAGTGCCAGGCAAGCCCCTCTGCCACCTCACACTCCTGTGTGAGGACATCTGTTCTCTCAGTTCCCTCTTATTGCTCATGACAGTGAGATTGAAACCATTGAGTGTCCAAGCCACTATGGGCTTCAGAGACCTTTTTAAGTTGTGCTTTTTCTCTTTTCAACCAACTTGAATAAATTTTATTGTCTTCACGCTCCCAGTAAGGACATTCCTATAAAATAAAGACTGGTGACTCTCCCCTGAATTTGTGTATCACAAGGCCAGATTTTTCCACCATCTGTGCCACACATTATGGGTGGACTTCAAACCAAGCTCCATTCTGTGATGGACTTATCCCATCAATGATGGACAGTCCTTTAACTGCCTAGGGTAGAGACAAACCCCAGACAGGTGCTTTGTATGCAAGTCCTTTGCCTCCAGGACCTGCAAAGCCCGGGACTCTCTGCTTAAGCTACATTTTCTGAAGAGGTCCATGCAGGTCACTTTGGAGCGAAAGGTGATGACCCTTACCAGAGAGAAACCAGATAAACCAGCATCAGCCAGCACTTGCTCGAGCACACATAATACCCTGGGAACCAGTAGTGAAAAGAAGGAAAGGGGAGACTGGCAGAGGTGACTGAGACACCAACCACCTCAGCATTGGCGAAAGCTTTGGCACCTAAACTATCTGTTTTGATGCCCACGCCACAGGCATTAAAGCTGACACTTGCACATAAAGGGGACACTGACTTATGGAGCCAAGCAACCGTAAACATAGTGTCCAAGCCAAAGTGGAGCTTGATTCCCAGGGTGATTTGCAAGATTAAGAGAAAGCCATGCTCATTCTCGTAGCTCTGTACTCATTGAGGCACTTCTGGTTGACAATCTTACCACAGATGTCTACTCAGCTTCCAATCCAGCTCCCGGCCTGCCCAGACCTGATCTCACAGCATCATGACCAGATACTCCATCCAGACCCGAAGTCACTGCCCTAACAGCATGACTGTGCTTCCTACAGGTTCAGGAAGTTCTGATGTAGAGCAGGAAAACATCCAGGAGAAAGATTAATTCATCTAATTTGAGGAATTTTTGGATATAGGCAGTCCAGCGTGGGTTGGACCCAGTTCAGGCCTCAATACCAAAGATCCTCTACTACCTAAGGCACTTAAAGTAGCACCTTTTGTTTAGTCCTATGTAAGGTCCTCCTTGGAGCAGTTTATATAACATCCGCTTACACAGTCATGTTCAGTCTCTTTCTCACCTATCTGCGTCAAAGTTACATATTGACCAACCTCCAAAAAAAAGCCTGCCTGGGACCGCAACATAGTCCTCATCATGCGTCCTTTCCAACCTCTCTCAGAGTGCTTATTACATGGCCTAACTTTGAAGACTGCCTTCCATGTGGCAAGGAAGTGAGTAAGCTCTGGACACTTACGGCTGAACCCCATTATCACACATTCCATAGGGGAAAGGTTACTGAGACAACATCTGAAAATTACCCCCAAGGTGGCCTCAAAATACTATTAAAACCAACCAACCTACTGATCTTCTCCCCAAAACCACATTTGGCCCTGGGAGAAAAGGTGGCAAACACACTAGATGTATCCAGGACCTTTCCTTATTACAGTGACATGACCAAGCCATCGAGACTGTCTCCACATCTTATTTTTGGCTATAGCAGGGCATTCTAATGGATAGGTCCTCTCTTCACAAAGAATATCAAAATGGATAACACAATGCATCTCTGTGTTACTAGCTGGCTGCACCAAGGCTCACTTCAACAAAGCTTAAGAGGAAAGCAGCAACATGGAGTAACCCGATGATCTTTGTTAAACACCAAGACTTGGACTTAGCTGCTAGGTCAGATGCCAAGTTTGGGAGAGCAGTACTTCAGTCATTGTCTGACTGATTCCCCACGATCCTGATGAGGTACTGCTTGCCAGCCTCCTGTAGCGGAATATACACTGACATTCTCAAAGATGGAATGGTCACTGATCCGGGTTCTTAGAGATGTTATACCCAGTATGTATCCGATGACTCACCCTCCAATCCTCACCTTTTCAGAGTCCTCAGCTTCCATGCGCTTTGAACCATGAGGAAATCAAGGGAGGGTCGTGGCCACTCCATACTTCCATGCAAGGGCCTAAAGGATGAAGAGACACATAGTGCATGCTCAGCCCCAACAGCTATTCAAAAGAATCTGATCTTGTGCACAAGAGGAACATGTGTTCTGACAGGGAGATCCACACTGACAACAACATGTTAAAGAACCACAGTCACTGTTCGGGTAAGTAAATATTCTTCGTTTACTGTGGCTCTAGCCTCAAAAGTGAATGTAAAATTACATTGGATGGAGTTCCATTTTAGTGTCTTGCTGTTTCCATATGAAACTTCTCAATTCACAAATAAAAAGAAAGTGTTTTCCATCTTGAAGTTCTGCTAACACAAACAGGGATCTGAAAACCCAGCTGGTTTCTTCTTTTATAAACAACCATCAGTAACAAAGATTATGTCTTTGTTGTTGGCTCCTATGTAACAACTTCAAGGTCTTCAAATTATGCTTTCCCTGGCACCTGTTTAATCCCACTGATGCAGTGAATCAAGCTCAGTCTGTTAGCTGCTTTGGCTCTGCAGAGATAATAGGACCAAACAATCAATGACAGTGTATTTAGATCACTAAAGTAGATGCAACTGTACACAGCTGTAGAAGAATATACGATTTATGTATGATCACTTTAAGATCACCTGGAATTTTTCCAGGTCGGTCCTGAATTTCAGGGTAATGCCCCTAATTCATGGGGAAGCTACTCTTTTTTCCTTTAAAGGTAAGTAAAAAAATAGTATCAGTTTCGTTGTCTCTTTCCGTGTAGTAAAACAAATAACTTTGGCCCATAAAATCTGGTATTATAATTAAGGGGATAGCAAGCTCCATGCAGAAGCTGAGCAGCTGAACATTTCCTATTTACAATTGTTTCTTGCTGAGCCACCGTTTACATTCCTGAGTCCAATGATTTGGGGCCTTTTAGTACTTCAATTTAATTTCATTAAATCACATCTGACGTATGTTTTTTGTGAATGCAAAAAGAAAAACAATCCAAAAATACCACCAACATCCATGTACTACATACAGTAGAACCTCACAGCTACGAACACCAGAATTAGAAACTGACCAGTCAACCACAGGCCTCATTTGAAACCAGAAGTATATAATCAGGCAGCAGCAAATTATATATTATATATATATAATCTTCGTGACAAAGCTCTGTCCTTATCTTCGTGGATCCTGCGTTTCCTGGGGGATTTTTACTAGCCTCAGCGGCTCACTGTGACCCTCCACGGAGCCCTTCTCTCTCTGGAGACAAGGTCACAGCCTATTGAGCCATTTTCATCACAAACCAGTGAGGAGAAGCTATCCTTCCTGGCACAGTCTCTATTGTCTCCCAATCTCAGAGACTAATTAGGGGAGGCAGAAACCGGGGAGCCCAGGCCCGCCCTCTACTCTGGGCTCCAGCCCAGGGACCCTAATAGTATCAGCTAAGATGGCTGACCTTTTATCCACAAAACACAATACAATTCCCTGGGCTACTTCCCCACAGCAGTCACTGCTTCTTCAAACTCCACTTCACCCTTACCTCAGGGCCTCCTTCCTTCTGTACAATATGTTGTCCACCACTCAGTCTCACCAACAGCATAACTTCCTTCCACAGCTCCTGACTAACTGGGAGGTTTTTATCTGGATTCAGCCAGTCCCTGATTGGCTTCAGGTGTCCCAATTAGGCTGTTTCTACTCCTTTCTAGAAGGTTCTTAATTGGCCCCAGGTGTCTTGATTGGCCTGGATTAGCCTTTGTTTGGCTATCCAGGGAACAGGGACCTGCACACCCTGAGACTAATGTACCTGCCTTCCAGCACTCTCCTATATCCTTCTGGTCTGACTCCGTCACTATATATATATATATATATATATATATATATAAAAACAGCACTGTACTGTGTTAAATATAAACTACTAAAAAGAAGGGAAAGTTTAAAAAAAGATTTGACTAGTAAGGAAACTGTTTCTGTGTGTTTCATTTAAACTGAGCTACTTTAAAGCAGCATTTTTCTTCTGCATAGTAAAGTTTCAAAACTGTATTAAGTCAATGTTCAGCCTTAAACTTCTGAAAGAACAACTATAGCATTTTGTTCAGAGGTACGAACATTTCAGAGTTATGAATAACCTCCATCTCCAATCTGTTTGTAACTCTGAGGTATAATACATGAAAACGTCAATCAGAACGTAATACAAACTCTTCTTCAGCCCAGTGTTAAGAGGTGGAAAATTGCCACCAATTTAATTACTACCAGTGACTGAGAAAACAAAACATTATCTTTTAAGATACTAAGACACTTTCTTTTTTTAAACAGAAAAGCGGTAAAATCTGGAATGCTTTAAGAAACGGGAAAATTCTACAATCCAAAAAATAAGGGGGCTTGATTGTCCAACACTCCAGATTTACACTGACAAAAACATGCAGATATAAAAGGACTTCCCATATCTACCTTTAAGTACACAGCAGTTTCCGTAGCCTAGAATCTTAACTGAGTATATTTCTTATGTAAATGAGGATTTGAGAACTCATTCAAATACGGTTCAAAAACATGGTCCATCTTCAAGGTAGAAAACTAAAAAGGCAAATTAGAATAATGAATCATAGCCAAATCTTCTTGTTGGGTAATATCTGTCACACTCTGATTGAGTAGATGATAACACTGATTCAAAGATATCAACAATAAGTGAGTAATACAAAAACCCAAACTAGCTATAATAAATTGGAGGGCCGTATGCCATGGAAATAGGTTGTTCCTCCATCTGCTGAAGGCAAAGATGGGGCAATTTATAATCTGGAAGAATACAGATTTTAGACCAAAATTTAAGGAAAGAAACATCCACCTCAGCATAAGCGACAAAGAGTCTTGTAGCACCTTATAAACTAACAGATGTTAGGGATCATAAGCTTTTGTGGGCTTATTCATCTGATGAATATGGGTCTTAGCCCACGAAAGCTTATGATTCCTAACATCTGTTAAGTCTATAAGGTGCCACAAGACTCTCTGTCGCTTTTGCAGATCCAGACTAACACGGCTATCCCTCTGATACTAGCCACCTCAGCATGTAAAAACAAAGCGGGGGAGACTTTGGGAGAATTAAAAACCTCCTCAAAAAATTATTCTGAATGATCTCTAAAGCCTAAATTTGGCCTCTAAACAAAACTTGGACCCCATAAATCAACTGCAATATTTTTTAGTATTAAAAATTCACAATGCTGGGGCAACTCTGTTTCCACCATATGACTGGTGGAAACAGAGCACCCCTTGAGCAGGCCTAAGGTCCTTTTTGTTTTAAATCCTTATGAAAAGGGGAACAATGATCCAACTAATGAAACTTTACCCTAAATAAGTAAAAGCAGAGACTTCTAAAAAAGGTCTTCAATGTTCCCAAAACTCATGACCTTAGTCTTAGTTATACTTAAGAATCAGATCTTGAGAATTACAATGAAAGGAAAAAGATGGTAACCACCAGTGGAGGCTTCTTGGAGTTTGCCATAAAACAATCAGATCTTTGATTGGTATGGATCCACCCTTAACATGCTGAAAAATTGTCTTCCTTTAAAACATCCACCATATCATTAATTTATAAAATTAAAAGGAAGAGTCACCCCAGAAGGCATCCCTGGCGTACTCCCCTAGAAATAGAAAAAGCATTAATATATTCTCCATTGACTTTAGTTCTTAGCATCCCACCCATATTGCCCTGGTGCCCTGGGTATCTTAGATTGATACCCATCCTTCTTATTTTGCCCAAAGTTTGTCTTGATTATTAAAATCAAATGCTATACAAATGCTCTAGTATACTTAATCACAACATATTTATAATTCATATCAGATTTTTAAAAAATCATAAATTGTGGCTCTATCAGCCATAAACCCAGACTGCTCTTTGCAGGATGGATAAAAAATCAATTACTAAAAAAAATAAAATTAAAAACAAAATCAGACTTTTTATTTAAATTGAATTTTTTTGATAAAATATGTGTTTTGAGGAAAAACCTATCTAAAAGATAGTTTTAATTAAGATACATTATAGCTCAAAGATATCTCACCATGGAATAGGGATTATAAATTCTAACTCTATAGTATCAGACAATATATTCATGTAATGTTTAAGAAAAGTTTTGTAAATGAGTTCCAATAGTTCATGGATTAGGGACCCAATCTTATGGGGTTCCAGGGGCTTCTGTATCGATTACTTAGGTTAATCTTTCTATCTACCCCAATGGGACTCAGTGCACAG
Source organism: Dermatemys mawii (assembly GCA_007922305.1). Classification (NCBI taxonomy): domain Eukaryota; kingdom Metazoa; phylum Chordata; order Testudines; family Dermatemydidae; genus Dermatemys; species Dermatemys mawii. The sequence continues at coordinate 6,153,140 of ML677371.1, read as the reverse complement.
GCAAGAAGATACTATCAAAAATGCTTAGTTTGGCAGTTCTCAAACTGTGGGTTTATGTCTCCAGAGATAATATGATTGTTAATAGCAAAAATGTTTTTAAAATAAATAAATATAGAGATGTGAGAAATAACAGACCTCAATCCTATTGTCTCTCTGCAAATTTGTGTACACAGAGTTACTCCCTTTCCTCTCTCTAAAAGTGCAAAGTTTCAAAAAGTTAAATGAACAGAAGATTGTTGAGAGCAGAATAGATCTGGACAAGTCTGGAGGTAAATGTGAGAAAGGAGGGACAGGCAGTAGAAACAAAAATGAAACTGTTTGAGCAGCATATTCCAGAAGTCTTTCTGAGTGTAGCCTTCATTGACTGAGATCTACCATACCATCCTCTCACTAGAAGGGAAAACCTATAAAGGCAGCAGGCTATAAAAGAGACCCAGTTTGAGAATATTTTAATGAAATTCCTCTACCTATGGGACAGGTATTGGGGCAAAATGCAAAACAGAGCAACAAAGAAATGCAATGCCTGACTGCCCAAATGAAACATCATCATGAGAAGTGTTCCTTCTTGAGAGGAAGCTGCACTGAAGATGAAGAAAGGAATATGCCTGAATATGCAGGATCCTCAAGTTGGTAAACTTTTTAATTTCATACTTTTTTCTTAAAGACTGCCTGTCTTCCTTCTGGACTATTCTTGAATTCTCATGTTTGAGCAAAAAAATATAGTAGTTACTCCAGGGTACTATAATTTTAGATGCAGTTGTGATAAAAAATAAATTGCTGAAAATAGGCAGATCTTCCTTTTACAACTTCAGAGCTAACCATTCAAGAAATATATGTTTGCTGATGATGTTTTAAGGAAGTCACACCAGTATACTGATGGAAGTCACTTAAACACTTTGATTCAGAGACTGTTGAAGTGATAATCTCATTTTTAACAGCAGTAGCTTCTTCTCCTGGTGTAGAAAGAATATTTTCTTCCTTTGAACTAATTCATTCCAAACTGAGAAATCATTTGGGACCTGAAAAATCAGGAAAGCTTGTTTTTCTTTTCCAGATTATGAACAAACAGGAAAATGAATGTGAAGACGATGGAGTTAGCTGCAGAAGCCAATATTTTAAGTTTCTCATGTTGATGTGGCTGACAGTCCATTTTTTTAAAAAAATATTTCATTTAACTATTTAAGTTAAAAATGATTTTAACAAGAACCCTGATTTTAAAAAACTTGAATGTTTACATTTAAAAAATCTTATGTTTATTTTGTTAAAATATTATATGTTTGCTTTTGAAGAAAAAAATCCAGAATACATAATATTGTTTTAGTTAAATTAAACAATGTAAATGTCTGTCTGGTGATCTCCTCCTAATACAGCATGGCAAGAAAATACTCCAAGTATTAATGATTAACCCGTTCCACTGGAGATACTTCACCTCCAATGACTTCATAAATAGCTGATTCAATTACCTTTGGTAAATGAAATAACCAATAATTCATTTTTTGATATCGCTGTAAAATTAATCTGAAAAGTTTCCAAAATTAATCATTTTAAAAATGTATAGTATGTACCTTCTACATCTATCTCTGAGCTGTGAGGAATATGTATTTAGGTTATAACAACCAACAAGAATACACTTTTATGCAGAAATCCATTATTAAAATCGAGTCTTCCTGACTAGTGATTTAAATCAAATCCACCTTGGCTCTTCGAATCGTGAATTAGCCTCTAAAGCCTTATTTCACGTTTAGATAGTGAAAAAAATGGAATTAATTTTCCCTGTCTTATCTAGCAGACTAAAAGTCTATATGAAGCAAGATACTTTCTATCCCTTTTTTAAAAAATAGGTACCATGATACTAGACTTCCAGCCAGCCAAAATCCATCTAGTCTGATTAATGACAGCAAACAGTTTAGACAAAACTGAAGCTTTTTTCTGAAATTGGGGTAAAATAAACTACTCGACTTCACTGTGCATTACTAAAGGCCACAGTGGTAAACCAAAGAGAAATGTCCTCATTGCATCAACTACGGTGGAATTAGAGTTTAAAAAAAATGACTGGGATGATTCACTGAAGCCCTAACCAAAATGTTCTATGCAGGATTCATTGTTAAAATGTGGGTCCCTCAACTGGAGTATATCTACCAAAACCCATCATCTTCCAAAACGTGGTAGAATCTATACTTTATATCTTCTTCTGACAACTATTAAATTATGTAGTAAATTAGGAGAGGTATTACATTTTACCCTATTAGGCATATGCCTACAGCAGGCTTTTCCTTCACGCATTCCCCTTGCAGTACTTGCACCTTTGTTACACTGTTTTCGCCTTCTTCCTTGTCCTACCCACCCATACACAGAGACTAGACACACAGTGTGGTTTCATTGTGCTCAACTTCTTCAAGCAATTCCTCCTTTTGAGAGGAGGAACTTCATGAATTTGAAGGAATTAATTAAAATCATACTTAGCTCTTACATAGGAATTTTCTTCAGTAGATCTCCAAGGGCTTTACAAAAGGAGGTCAGTAACATTATTCCCATTTTACAGATCCAGAAACTGAGGCAAGCTGATATGTTCAAGGTCACTCATCAGGCCAGTGGCAGACTCAAGTATAGAATCCAGGACCCTGAGTCCCAGTTGAGTGCTCTACCCACCACATCACACTCATGTCCATGGGAAAGGATAATTATTCATTTGAAAAAGCAGGATTTTGGAGGAATCTTACTCATGGATACTGCAGTGTCTCCATCTAAGGAAAAGGCCTCATCACCCTTCCTATGACTCTTGTTTCTGCTAGAAACTTTACAGTGAAATCCAAAATAACCCATTTCAGTTAATTCAATCAAACAGTAAAGGAAAGTATTACACCTTACATAGTTGTAGTTAGACTAACAAGGGGTAGGGAAATGAAAACAAAAACTGGTTTATCAAAAAAAAAAAAAAAAAAAGCTCTTTATGCAAATAGAATGATAACCTACATCCAAACTCTTCCCAGCTCCCACAATGGCTTCTCCTTAGACAAAGAATTACTTTCAACACACATTACGGGTTAGCTAGGAATACGAAGACCCATTTGTCCTGGACTCAGTTTTAACTGCACAACTGTTGGGAAATTTGTGGACCATAGCGACATTTGCTCCAGGTAAGGGATTAGAGATTGGATACTGGGGTTGAAGAGAGGGTACACAAAGCAATAACAGAATGAAAAGATTTTTCCTAGCACCACAGATAAAAGGTGAGATTGTGATTGGGCCTTGAGATTCCCTTCCTCCCCCTTTATCCTCTCTGATTTTTTTTGGTCTAGAAATAGATACTGTTCAGGTTTGTTTAGAGATGAAAATATCATGAGATTCCGAGTATGCAGTCTTCATGAAAAATCTGAAGGTTTTAACTTTTTTTCTTGACTTCCAAGTCTTTCTGGCTAGCATCCTTTTTCAATCAATCAATCCTGTTCTTTAATATCCTTTTACATTATTAGCCTATGGTATGATCCCTCCCTGAAGATGCTGGAACTTAACTATACTGTGACCACTGTCATTTAGTGGATCATCCTGAGTTACTTAAGTGACAAAGAGTCCTGTGGCACCTTAAAGACCAACTAAAGTATTAGAGCATAAGCTTTCGTGGGCTAATACCCACTTCGTCGGATGCATACATGGATGCATGCATGTATTAGAGCATAAGCTTTCGTGGGCTAATACCCACTTCATCGGATGCATGCATGGATACATGGATGCATGCATGCACGAAGTAGGTATTAGCCCATGAAAGCTTATGCTCTAATACTTTAGTTAGTCTTTAAGGTGCCACAGGACTCTTTGTCACTTCTGCAATTCCAGACTAACACGGCTACCCCTCTGATTCTTGAGTTACTTAAAAAGTTCAAGAATACTCTCTGCTCTTGTGTGCTTTTAGAAACTGCTGTTCCATTTTAGGGCAGTGAGAAATTATTCTCCATAACGTGTCCCAGTGTGATATTTGATCATTTATATCCAGGCAGTTGAAGTTGAATGGTTACTATTTTATTAGACTTAATTGCAACCATTTCTGTGCACTCAATATCCTTTTCCTAATCAGGACACCACGGGTATATAAGCCAATTAGTAGGTTTGTATTCTTATGATTTGTGAACGCTACTTATACAGAGATAGCTGCACAGATCTCTGCATTTAGAAACCTTGTCTCATTAGATTTCATGGAATCTTTTAGGTATAGTGCTACTCTCCATGTGCAATAAGATGATTTATCATTCCTCTGTAGCTTATAGATAAATAGAAATGTATGGGATATTGTAATTTGTATATTTAGATCATCTTTCATTGGCGAATCAACTCTAGTTTTGCTCTGAAGTTGTCTGCATCAGTATATAAACACTTACAAGGTTTATATTTTGGTAGGCTGCCCACTGGTATCTAATTCCTCAATGTGACTCCCTGTTACTTTTCAAGAACTTACCTCTACGATCTCAATCTGTTCCTCCTCCAGTTCAGCTGTAAACTTCTGTCAAAGCCGTTACTGGTTATATAAATATGTTCTGAATTACTGACATTCTTAGCAGATGGAGAAGGAGAGAGTGAAAGAAAATGTACAATTATTTCCTTGTAATGGCAAAGAACACTTCAGAAGACAGTGTGCAATGATGGATTACTTGATTTCTGTAATGCAAGGAAAAGTGCTCATGTAATTTCTGCAAAGTTTTTATTCAAAAGCAGAAAAGTTTTTGAAACCAGTGATGCAGCCGCATTTGTTGTTTGATAGTGCAACCATGAACTTTGGGAAGCCTTTTCTGAGTCATCTTCATTTTGAAACTAATTAGTCCAACCTTTTGTAAACTAGCCACGAATGTCACATATTGCTAATATGGTTGACCATGCATTCAAGACTCTGGGCTTGGTTACACTGGCACTTTATACTGCAATAAAGCCTCCCAAAGCACTCTACATTACTACTCGTCCATACTGGCAGGGCACGTAGAGCGCTATTAGTCCGCTGATGTAACAGTCCTGGTACTCCTCCTTGCCAGAGGATTAACAGCTGTTGCATATTGGGTGATGCGCTGCAGCTCCAGTGTCAACAGGTAGTAACAATACTGCGCTTTGTGTGATCTCTGGAAACGCCCCCTAATCCTCTTAAGTCAATTGACCTCTCTTCCCTTTGAACTTGGCTGGAGGAATGCGGAAGTACTTTTTCAGAGCTTATCTGCAACTGGGCAAATCAACAAAGCAAACTTTTACCGAGTGAGTGAGAAGTAGATTAGGAGGATCTGCATTTACAAGATAGCCTGCTGACCACACGGAGCACTCCAAAAATCCGCTCTCTCTCCCCCTCCACATACACACAACACACTCCACCCCTCCCCCACCCCGGTTTGAAATGCACGTTGCTGCCAGCTGAATGCCGGGATAGCTGCCCATAATGCACCACTCCCAGTGTTGCTGCAAGTGCCGCAAATGTGGCCACGCCAGTGTGGTTGCAGCTGTCAGTGTGGACACGCTGGAGCACTTTCCCTGGAGCTGTATCCGAAGGCGGGTTTAACCAAATGTGCTAAAAAGCTGCAAATGTAACCAAGCCCTCTCATATATCAACTGTTCAAAAGTGACATATTTGATTGTTTTCTACCTAAGCAAAGAGCACTGAGGAATTTTTAAAGTGCTTTGAGATTTTTGGCAGAGGAAGAATACAGTAGATATCTCTCTCATTCCAATTCAGTGGCTCTCACTTTTTCCAGTCACTGGCCAGCTTCTAAAGTACAGGAAGGCTATTAAATCCTCTGTTTAGTCACAAGGCAAAGGCAAAACCTCTTTGGGAATCTGAAACTTCATCTCCGACTTGCAACACAGTCTTGTTGGTGGCACATGTTTCTCCATGAGAAACTGCCAGATCTCCCGAATAGATTTCTTCCTCAGATTTCCTTCCCATGGGATATTACCTCTCAGTTTGCTAAATCTGTTAAAGTCTGCATTTTGAAGTCCATTTTTCTTTATTCTGCTGCTCTCACCCCTTCCTTTCCTTGAGAGATTTCATGATTCTGTTTCATAATCACTTTTACCCATTGCCTTCAGATTCACAACCAATTTGTCCCTGTTCCTCAGAATCAAGTCTAAAATAGCTGCCCCATCCCCCAGTTACTTCTGAAACACGAAATTGCCCCCAGTATATTCCTAGAACCAACTGGAAATTTAGTGTTTTGTTGTATTACTTTCCCAACAGATGTCTGGGTAGTTACTACCCAGATCTTGTGTTTTGGATATTTCTGTTATTTGTTCTTGAAATGCTTCACCCACTTCTTTATTTGGTGGTCTATAGTAGACACCTACCAAGATATTACCCCTATTTTTTTTTGACTGCTTTTATCTTACCCACAGACGTTCAGCTAGGGCTGCCCCTCATCTGTTTTTTTAGACCTCAGAATGATTATGTTGTTGTTTTGGGGGTTGGGGTTTTTCTGGTGTATAATGCAACACATCCTTTGCTTTTTTCCCTGCCTGTCCTTTCTGAACAAGCTATCTCCCACTATACGAACATTCCAGTCCTGAGATTTATCATAAGTCTCTGTAATGGCAAACAGGTCATCATTTCACTTATGTACTAATACTTCCAGTTCTTCCTGTTTATTCCCCAGACTCCTTGTATTTGTGTACAGACAGCAAAAACATTATGCAGATTCCCTTGCTGATTTCCCTGTTGCTGATCATATGATCCTACTGTAATCTTCCACCCCTCCCACCCCAATATCTAGCTTTCTGTTAAGATCACCTTTTTGTGCTTACCTATGGGGTTTTGTTAGTGCATTTGCTATACTCGTAGGTGAAATGCCTATGAGTATAGCAAAAATCTAAAACCAAAAAAATCCTCATTTTTCAGAGTAGTACTATACTTTAAAATTACTCAAAATACTACAACTGAAATAAGTCACATGTCCTAAGGGAAAAAATTAACTCCAGTAGAGTAATTCTATCCTACTGCTCACAAAATACAAAACAGAAAATGTATTAAAATGTTTACCTCAGAGATCAAACGTCCATTTTAGTTTTTTACAGCACAGATGAATTGATCTCAAAATATCAATACTCGGAACAAATGTGCCTACCACAGGGTGGATAAAAATAAATGATTAAAAAAATTTATTCCATTTAAATTGGATTTTTTGATAAAATACTTTTTGAGGAAAAAACTATTTAAAGATACAGACAACATATTCATGTAGTGTTTAAGAAAAGTTTTGTAAATGAGTTCCAGTTGTTCATGGATCAGGGACCCAATCTTATGGAGTTCCAGGGGCTTCTGTATAGATTACTTAGGCTAATCTTTCTATCTACCCAATGGGATTCAGTGCTCAGGCTAGAAGATACTATAAAAAATGCTTAGTTTTGCAGTTCTGAAACTGTGGATTTATGTCTCCAAATTTAACATACTTATTAACAGCAAAAATGTTAATAAATAAATAAAGGCGAGAAATAACAGAACTCTATTATCTCTTTGAAAACTTGTATTCACAGAATCAATCTCTTACCTCTCTCTGAAAGTGCAAAGTTTCAAAAAAGTTCAATGAATAAAAGACTGTTGGGGGCAGGACAGATCTGGATAAGAAGTCTGGAGATAAATGTGAGAAGCAAGGGACATATGCTTGTTTTGTTAAATTGTAATATGTTGCTGTGGAAGAAAAATATCTAGAATACTTAATGTTGTTTTAGTTAAATAAAACAATTTAAATGTCTGTCTGGTGACGTTCTCCTAATAGAGCAGGGATATCAAACACATGGCCCACGGGGTTATTTCCTGCAGCCCGCCATAGGAGCCAACTCTGCCAGCAACCAAGCTCCCCTCACACCCCCTTTCTTCTCCCCGAGTACACCATGTCTCCACTCACCTTCCACTGCTTCCTGCCACCAAACAGCCGTTCGGCAGTGCTTAGGACTTTCTAGGGGGGAGCAGGAAGGAATAGGGAACCAGGCACACTCAAAGGAGGAGGTGGAGGAGAGGCGGGGCCGGGATTTGGAGCAGGGATTGGAATGGGGCAGGGAGGTGGCGGAGATTTTGAGGAAGGGATTGGAATGGGGATTAGAAGGGGTAGGGCCTCACAGACTAGACGAGCAATCTAAGTCTGCAAAGAAGTTCAGAATGTATGATTCTTTGCTGTAAGTAGTTGGGAAGAATATTTCTTAAAAGTGGCAACGTTTTTTGTATGAATAGTTACTTTAAAAAGTTCCTACCATTACAGCTATGTTGATAGACTGTTAGTATAGATCATCATCAGCATTACTGACCACATAAGGATAGTTACAGGTGTTGATATTTTATTAAAACCCCTCTGCACATTACTGTTTGTAAAAAGTTAATACATTGACTTTTAATAGCATACTATATGAATGATTAATCTGTTGAATTGGAAATAGTTCACTTCCCAATGACTTCATAAATATCTGATTCAATTACCTTTGGTCAATGAAATAACCAACCAATCATTCATTTTCTGATATAGCTGTAAAACTAATCTGAAAAGTTTTCAAAATTAATCACTTTAAAAATGTATAGTGTGTGCCTTCTAAAAATGAAACCTATATCTATCTTGGAGTTGTGAGGAGTAAGTATTAAGGTTATAACAACCAACAAGAATGCAGTTTTATGTAGAAATCCATGAATAAATCGCATCTTCCTGACTAGTGATTTAAATCACATCCACCCTGGCCTACCCTCTCAAAAATAGGTGTAGGTGTTTTTTTTATTAGCTGCAGGAGCTTAAGAGAAATATACAGAGAAGAGGGGATAATTTTAATTCCTCTCTCCAGCCTCCTCTGGAGGCAGGTAATAAGAATTGCTACAGGGTTTTCATATCTCCCATAGCAAGCATAGCTCCATTGAGGGTACAAAAATAGTTGAGATTAGGGATCTCCCTGCCCTCACATAACAGAACAGCAGATTATTTTTTCTTTGCCATCACACACACACGCATACAAATCATATGGATTTGCTTCAGAAACAAATTTAAACCAGTGTGGAAAGTCTTATTTTAGTTTAGCTTAGGTCACTTAGGAAAAAATACAAGTTAACCTGAAGTTAGCAACCCTTATGTAAAAATAAGGGGGTCCACACATAGGTGTTATGTTCACAGCATACGGAGAAGTTAGAAAAAACATACAATACTCTTGCTAGAAAGTTACAATGTAATATTGCTTTATTTATTGGGATTCAGAATGATAACATACAAGAACCCCAAAGCAGGGACATAAAGTAGGCTGCTGCTCCCTTAAACAGAGGCACAATTCACCCTACCTCATTCTATGATGGTCTGTAGACCTGACAGCTGCTCCTAGGTTGCATGCTTCGATACAGAGCCCCTGTATTAGAAGCAGAGCCTATAATCCTCCCCACATCCCAATAACCCACCCTTCTCTCACAACTCCTAACGTGACAGCTTGCAATTCCATCACAATCCTCTGTATACCACAATGGGTGTGCACCAGTTTAACTGAGCCTAGTCCCTGCACACGATTGCACCAGTTTAACTGAAGATGTGATGTTAAACTAAAGTGTGGACACTCATATTGATTTAAACCTAATTTATTTAAATTCAGCTTGCTCTTATAAGTTAAACTAATGCAACTTCTGTGTTTAGATAACCAATGTAATTAAACCTGTGCTAGTCTGTGTGTTAGCAAGGCCTACATCAGCCTCTTACATCGTAATGAGAATTAGTGTATAATCAGTTTTTACATCAAAAATTTTTGCTAATTGATAGGCAAGAAAATCATTAGAACAATTTTTAAAGAAGTAATAAATCACTACCTCTTTCTAAATCTTATAGATCAAATAAACCTGACAGATTAACCTCAGATTTCCCTCCCCAGGAGGTTAACCTCTGTGCAGGTACTAAAAGACACTGTATATCAAAACAAGTTTTATCAAGGGATTTGTATACTCAGAGAGAGAAAGCCTATCTTTCAATGGTGAGTGTCTAACAAATCAAAGTTACCACCTTGATTTACTATAATCCTTTAATATAGTTTGCATTTGGTGTAATATACAGTACCAACTGGTAGCTTTGCTCATGTTTCAACTCTATAGTCAACCAAGTCCTTTATGTCCAGTCTTGTATATAAAAGTGAATATTTTAAATCTAGGCTTCTAATTTGTGCTTACTGCCCATTTATTGGTGTTTTTCTCTGAGAAAACCACATAAAAATGTGTTATTACAACTGACCAAGCCATCACAAATTGTCTTGTAATAATATATACACAATCACCTTAGTCTAAGAAGAAACTTTGCACTGTAAGCTCCAGTTTGTTTAAATAACTTCCAATATTTATGTAAGGTGAAATTCTGGTATCAAAGTCCAAAATATAGGACTCTGCATGAAACTAGGCAGGTGTGAAGAAATAAAACTGGATTTCCCAACCCCCCACTAGCCAGGAAGCAGAGTACAGAGCACTTGAGCAGGTCATGAGCTTGAGACAGGTTTTAATCAAGATTCCGCTGCTAAGCATAATTATGCGATGGGGGGAGTGAGCACGCTACGAAGTATCCCATGTGGGCCAGTACTCTGACTCATACTTTTTTTTTTTCCCCACTCCAAAGTTTCTTATGATGTGCATTTCAATAGTGCCCAGAAGCCGCAACTGAGATCGGGGCTCTGTAGTCCTCCTAGGCACCGTGAACATACGGATAGTAAGATGGAAGTCCCTACTTCTAAAAGTTTACAGTCCAAACAGGCAAGGCAGAATGAGCAGGAAACAAAGTATTTATCATCTCCATTTTACAAAGAGGAACAGAGGCACAGAGATTAAGCTATCTGCCCAAGACTGCACAAGAAGTCTGTGACAGGGGCAGGAACTGAACTCAGTTCTCCTGGGAACCAATCCAATGCCTAAGCCACAAGACACATGCAATAGGGTGGGCTTCCACAACTTTTCAGAAAACCAGAGTTTAGCCTCTCACCTCTGACATGGCCTCTGACAAAAACAGAAGGATTCTGGGACTGCTGACAACAAAGCATGCTGGGTGCAGAAAGCAATTCCTTCCTCAATCTGAACGAGATGAGGGAAATGGTAGGATCTAACATACGTCTGCCAAGGAGGAGACTAGATCAAGGCAGGAGTACCAAAGTGAAAATGATTAAGAAATAAGCTTGCAGAGGAACTGAGAAAGAAGAGGGGTGAATCCATACTATAAAAGGCAGAAGTTTACATTCTGGCCCCGCTTAGGAAGCTGTGGTGATGTGGGTTGGTTCAACCAGAAAGCTGAGCCACCCAACCAAAAGGGGAAAATGAGATACTGACCAAACTGGAAAATAAGATCAACTGTACGATCACATCACCTCCACTCACCAGATTCTTTGCCTTCTCTCTCTTTAACTTTTAGGCCACTTTCTCTGCTTCTTGTGCAAGGTCCCATCTTTCATTTCCTCTGAACAACTGTCCCTAATTCAAACAAGTCATCTAACTGATAAAATGGAAGCTGTATGTGAAATTTAAGTGCTTTTGTGAAACAGTATGACTGGATATCAGAATACATTATGGTGTGATGAGTTTTGGCTTATTTTTGGCAACTCCTGTGTAACTCTTGAGTGAAGAAACCATTAGCTAATTATGCAGAATATCCCAAACGTATGGTAATAAAACCTCTACACTTACTATGCCAATAGGTATTGCGTATATGCCAAATTCAAACACATATCTCAAGAGATCTTGATGATTTTATTACTACTACTTTTCATGTCTTAGGCTTGGTCTACACCGGAGGGGGAGGGATCGATGTAAGTTATCAAACCTCAACAACGAGAATAACATAGCTGAAGTCAACGTACTTTACTCACCACTGTCTCTTCACTGTGGTGAGTTGACTTCTGCTGCTCCCCCATCGACTCCACCTGCACCTCTTGCGCCAATGGAGTACAGGAGTCAATGGGAGAGCGCTTGTGGGTCAATTTATCGCATCTAGACTAGTCGCGATAAATCGACCACTGCTGGATCGATTGCTACCCATCAATCTGGGGGGTAGTATAGACATACGCTTAGTCCAACTTTAAATGTGTCAGAGGGAGAAGAAAGTTATAATAAATTTATAGAAAGTTCAACTGTTACTCAGTATGGCTTTTCCAAGCACAATACCACAATTTCATGTATTTCAGACCTTTTCAGACAATGACTCAAGTGCTGTCCCATTGGAAATCTCTGCAACTGGTATAAAGATTCTAATTTATAACCACCATGGCTCGCAAAGTATTGCACCTATTGGTCACTGAACACGGCACATTCAGGTACATACAGCCAGTGTATTTTCAGGGAGGAAAGGCTGAAGAGGGGATAATTTTATAGATGCTGCTGTATTTTAAAGACTGGTGATTGTCTGAAGCTGCTCAAAGACTTGGAATGTTAAAAGCAGTCCCAGAAAGATGGGTTACTGGCGAGGCTGCAGGGGAGGCACTCACAAGTATGCAAAAAACTGCAGAGATGGTTCTGCTGTTCATTACTGGACACCTCCTAAACCAATTTCTCACAGCAACCTTTTAATACAGTATACAATGAACATAATCTGACTGCATTATCAGACCGAAATGCTGTAAAATTAACCATTAGGAAGGGTTGGTCTTGGAAAGATATTTCATCACTAGAAGTCCTAATTCATGGGGTTAACAAGGGTATGCTATTGACAGTACTGTAAATTCAGTCTTAAGGACATTATATGATCAAAGTTTTGGATCAAAGGGAAGTCCCAATGCAGTGGTTTAGTAAATAAAGCTACACATTACTCATAAGTTTAAAAGAGAGACCCAGCTTTAATTTATCTTTCTAGTAGATTAAACGTAATTTATGGATTTTAGGAAATAGTCTAAATAGATTTTTTTTTTGAGTCTTTTTTCAATATGATTCAGACCTGTTCATTTTTGGTTTCAACAGATCAGGGGTTTGCACTCCAGTTTTCATCCACTATTAAATGGAGAAACAGGTTTTATACATATTTACTACGTCTCAGCATTAGCAGCTCTTTAACACAACAGTCTGGATCGTGTGTTTTATTAATATTTATTTCTGGAACTACAGGACTCAAATCTTTAAATTTCGTAAAGTTAGGTTCCCAGTAGAATTTTCCAAATAATGTAGCCACAGTCTTATTTCCAAATGAGAAGTTAAAGTAGAATTATTAACAAGAAAGTTAAAAAAGTGTTGATTTCTAAATACTTTATTTTCCTTTTGCTCACCGTTAGTAATGACCATATCTATAATAACTGGAAGTCTAGTTTCAGGAATATCAGCAAAGTTTCAAATTAAAGGTTATGATTACACTTGTAACATTTCAATTTGCTAGATTCCTGTGAGAGTACAGAAGTCTAGCCTTTATTCTGAACTGCAATTTCATCTTGTATAAGTCTCTCCTCAACAAGATTAGCTACCTTCATTTCACTCACGGGTTGTATAGAGGGAAAACTATCAATCATGTGTAATCCTGCAGCTTGAAATGATTCTCCTGAATCAGGCCTGCACAACTCGGAAAGCAGCGAGGGCCGTATTACTGAAAAAAAAACCACCAGCTGCGGGCCAAAAAGCCCCGCCCTCGCCCCACACCCATTCACTTCCACCCACCCCACCACTTGGCTTGCCCCACCCCTACTCACCCCTGCAGGCCGCACAGTGAGCCCGTGCGGGCTGCATGTGGCCCCCAGGCCGCATGTTCTGCAGGCCTGTCCTAAACCCTCCCCAGTCTTGAATCTATTACTGCAGCGGTTCTCAAACTATTGAGAGCCGCGACCCTTTTTCAATTTCTTCAGCAGCGCCGCGGACCCTTTATGTCCGCCAAAAAGCCGCCGAATGAATTACTTCCGCATTCAGTCGCTACTTTCGGCGGACCTGCCGAGCGCTCCTGAAATAGCTCGGTATGTCTGCTGAAAAGTCACTGAATGCGGAAGTAATTCATTCGGCGGCTTTTAAGCGGCACCGGGAGCTTGCGACCCCCCTGGGAGCACTCGGCGACCCCCAAGGGGGTCATGACCCCGTTTGAGAAACCCTGCATTAGTGGGCCCATGTCTGGAACAGAACAAGTTTGCTTTTTGTAAACTTGCTAGAATTCTTCTAATTTCAATACCTGTTTTACTACTTCCATCTGTATAAGACCCACCCTGTTTTGATTCTTTATCAAACTCTGTGAAACTAGAGATAAGGAAGGGTCTGATGATTTGGAGGATCTGTCTGTACAACTTATGAATCCTAACGGACATTACAAAATTAAGAAGCTGTTACTATGAAAACTGCTGTATCATGAATACCTCTCTGTATGTGTATAAACCATGAGCTGGCAGGGATGTCTCACATCTCTACCATACAGGGACAGCAATGGATCATCAACATTCAGTGACCATTTATTCAATGCAAAAACAACAAGGAGTCCTTGTGACACCTTAGAGACTAACACATTTATTTGGGCATAAGCTTTCGTGGGCTAAAACTCACTTCATCTGATGCATGGAGTGAAAAATACAGAAAGCAGTAAAAATATTACAGCACATAAAAAGATGGGAGCTGCCTTACCAAGTCAGGGGTCAGTGCTAATGAGGCCAATTCAATTAAGGTGGAAATGGCCTATTCTCAACAGTTGACAAGAAGGGGTGAATATCAACAGGGGGAAAAGTATTTTTTGTAGTGACCCAGCCACTACCAGTCTTTATTCAGGCCTAATTTGATCATGCCAAGTTTGCAAATTAATTCCAGTTCTGAAGTTTCTCACTGAAACCTGTTTTTAAAGTTTTTTGTTGAAGAATGGCCACTTTTAAGTCTGTTATTGAGTGTCCAGGGAGACTGAAGTGCTCTCCTATTAGTTTTTGAATGTTACAATTCTTGATGTCTGAAACTACACCATCTGCTCAAGAAACTCCCTGAAAAAAACCACAGGAACAAATCTACACAGACACATAGCTAGAGCCCTGACCAAGGATGCTCTGCTATCCAAGATCCATAAACCTGGGAATCCTGGACACCCCATCATCTCAGTCATTGGCATCTTGACAGCAGGACTGTCTGGTTATGTGGACTCTCTCCTCAGGCCCTACACTCCCAGCACTCCCAGCTATCTTCGAGACACCACTGACTTCCTTAGGAAACCACAATCCATTAGTGATCTTCCAGAAAACCTACTGACCTTCCATAAAGAATTTGAGATAGTCCTGCATGACATTCTGATAAAATGTTAACACTATACAATCATCACTGTAGCCCATATTAAGTGAATTAAAAACTGGTTAACAGGTTACAGTTACTCAAGATTGTTCTCAATGTACAATTACTTATAGGGGCATTTCCAGTAGAGTCCTGAAGGGATCTGTTTTTGGCCCAGTGCTATAAATCATATGGAAGAAAATATAAAAATAATTGCTGTTAAAATTTGCAGAAGACACAAAAATTCTTGGAGTGATAAGTATGTACAAGTCAGACCAACTTAGATTGCTTGATAAGGTAGGCTCATTTGAATAAAAAGGGTTTAACTTAGTCAAAGGCATGATCATGCGTCTAAGAACAAAACAGCAGGTCATACTTACTAGATGGGACATAGGATCCTGAAATGTAGCAATTCTTAAAAGGACTGAGTGGAAATGGTAGGTAACCAGCTGAATGTGAGCTCCCAGTAATATACGGTAGCCAAGAGAGCAAAGGTGATCTTTGCATGTATAAGCAAGGGAATATCAAAGTAGGAGTAGGGAAGTGGTATTTCCATGTATGTGACATTAGTGAAACAACTACTGAAATACTGTATCCAACTCTGTGTCCATACTTAAAAAAATATGTAGAAAATTAGAAAGAGTTCAGAGAAGAGATATAAGAATTATTCAAGGTCTGGAAAACTTGCCTTATCACAAAAGACGAAAGAAGTTAATCTATTTAGCTTAACAAAAAGAAGGTTAAGAGATGACTTGATCATGGTCTACATGGAGAAGAGAATTCAGACAGTTGAGAGTGCTAATCTTGAAGATAAAAGCATAATGAGATTTAATAGTTGGAAGCTGAAACTAAAACTCAGACTAGGCACACATTTTTAATAGTGAGAATAATTAACTGTTGAAACAATTTGCCAAAGGACTTGGTGTCATCACCACCACTTGAAGTCTTTAAATCAACACTGGACATATTTCTAGAAGACATGCTCAAACATGCAGTGGGTGAGGTTCTATGGCCTGAGTTATGCAGACCATTTGACCAGATGATCACACGGTCCCTTCAGGCCTTAAAAAAAGAAAGAAGCTGATGAATCCCCAGTTGGGAACCAGTTTGTATACAAATCCATCCATTTTTCTGGATTCCTCTTCATACAACAAATTTAATAATGATATCTAATTTTATTTATATTATGATAATATATTATGACATTAAACTTAATACTGATATTTAAAACCGTCAACAGGAGGCAATGTCCATTTGATCCATTAACTGACTCCCACTTCACATCATAGCTCTCTCTCACTACTCTCACCAGCATATGCTGGCATCAGACCACTCTGCCTCCCAGGAAACAACATCCAGACACCTACTATGGGAGTAAGTGGGTGAGAGTGGCCTGCAATGTGCAGGTCATACTGGATGATGGTCCCGTCTGGCCTCAAAGTCTGCGAGTCTATATTGAAAGATAACATCAAGAATCCAATTAATTTTAATTAAATGAATTATCATCAAAACCATAATGGAGACTGGATAAAAATAAACGGAAATGAAAGGGGAAAATAAACACAATTTTGAATTCCTAGAAGCCACTTGCCCCAAGTAGATGTTAATCCATTTGCTGAAATAGGAACCTGTCCAAGCTCCCCTATTTGACAGCTTTCCATTGGAGAGCCTAGACTGTATCGCAAAAATGGAGCCATAACCCTCTTGTGATTTACAAATTCTGTCACTTTTGTTAAAACAGAATTCTCTGTTTTAACTTCAGTCTTTACAACATAACTGGTTGTAAGGCTAAAGAAAATATTACTCTCTGTTGGCTGGTTTAAGTTCCCTTTAATTCAGCTTGAATTAAAGCACACACCTTTCCCTTTTCTACGTGACTACTCAGGAACCAATCTAACATGCACCATGAAGACACCAAATGGTACCTCAAAAATATTATATTAGTTTATCTTGAACAACCCGCTGCTGGGGCTACTGTGAACTGTAAGCCACTTTGTTACCTCTCTGTCTCAACAAAAGTGAGCTTTGTTGGAGACTAGACTGTCCTTAGCTCCCTGCCGCAACCAGCCTGTCTTGCTCTCCAGCAAACTCCCCAAGGCTCTCTCAGCCCACACCTTGCCTAACAGGTAACAATAAATAATTCCAGCCTCCAAGCTCTTGAGAGATGTTTCTCAGCAATGCACAGCCCTTGCCACTGGGCATTAATGAAGATACTATGTTTTGCTGCAAGTAAAAGAGATTAAGACAGAAAGGTTTACAATCAAATAAAAGTGAAAACAAGTATAAAATAATCTAGCAAGATACAGTCTTTGTTCAAAATGGTTTCTCTCACCTCCGTCTCCCTTCTGGCTTTTTTACTGGCTGGCCTTGCCCAGGACCTATGACTGAGATAAAATCACTTGATTTCTTTGTCTTCTTAAAGTGAAAAATTAAGATGGTTTGTCTGTCTAAGACAATCCCTTTGGAACTATAAAGAGTAGTCTTTCAAATCAGGACGGCCTCCTGGAGACTTACTCTACTGTCTCTCTCTGGGGTGCAGGAGCCATGTTAATTCTTTATCTCTCAAGTTCACGCTCAAGATAATCCCTGCTGATTTAGCTTAATAGCTTTGTTTACTGCTAATATGTAAATTGAGGTAAACTAACATTCCTTTGGCTAGGACAGACTTGTTTATCACCTTTACCTAGGCTAGACTGTGGTTAAACATGTTCTAATAACATTATACAGAGGGAATTCATAACTTCACATATAAAATTAACAACGTGCATTTTAAAATTATATTACTAATCAACATGTTATTAGTTTTCACATGATACCTCACAAGGTATATTTTGTACAAATATTATTGCAGTAGTGTGTAGGGTGTGAATACAAGGATGCCTAGGATCACAAGTAGACTGAGGCAAAGGAAATTAAGTGACTTGCCCAAGATCCCAAAGTATGTGACACAGCCTTCAATTTAATCTAAAATTTCTGCTACCCAGTCCACTACCTTATCCACAAGACAAGGCTATCCTTTTTCTCAGAGACATCCACAAGCACCTGCCTCCTGCCTCTCTACAAATAACTTCCCTTTGTAAATTCTGCCAAAATCATCTGTTTTGCCTAGTGATCTGCTCTCTCCAAGGCCTCAGTCACAGATACTGTCTAGTTACTATGCTAGAGGCTAAGGCTCTTACTATAAATCTCAAGAAACCAGAGGCTTCTGATAAAAAAAAAAAAAAACAGTTCAAACAGATTTACAGTGCAGTTCTAATCAGAAGACTGACTATATAAAATATGGCGTCCACTTACTCAGCAAATCTGTTCTGCGTGTGTATTCAGAAACATATCTGCTGACCTCAGTGACTAAAGTTCTTATTGCTCTTTACAACTGCTAGTCTTGCAAAGACAATACAGCTAAGAGTGACACTAGATTCTATTCCTTGTGTATCAACAGAATCATTAGCTAAATTTTAAATCAGATAGAGGAGGGAAGTTCTGGAACAGCCTTTCAAGGGAAGCAGTTGGGGCAAAAACCCTAGCAGGCTTCAAGATTAAGCTTGATACGTTTATGGAGGAGATGGTGTGATGGGATAACATAATTTTGGCAATTACTTGATCCTTGACTATTCGTGGTAGATGGGCCCGGTGGCCTGTGATGGGATCTGAGTTACTACAGACAATGCTTTCCTGGGTGAATGCCTGGTGAATCTTGCCCACATGCTCAGGGTTCAACTGATGGCCATATTTGGGGTCAGGAAGAAATTTTCCTCCATAGCAGACTGGCAGAGGCCCGGGAAGTTTTTCACCTTCCTCTGCAGTGTAGGGCACGGGTCAGTTGCTGGAGGATTTGCTGCACCTTGAAGTCTTTAAACCATGACTGGTGGACTTCAATAGCTCAGACACAGGTGAGAGGTTTATTGCAGGAGTGGGTGGGTGAGATTCTGTAGTCTGTGTTGCACAGGAAGTCAGACTAGATGATCATAATGGTCCCTTCTGACCTTAAAGTCTATGCATCTATGAGTAAGGCAATGGAATTGTACAGGTGTTGCTGAAGGCAACACCTGTACAAAAGTCGGTTTCAAAAGGTGCAAATGAGAACTATACTAGCTTTATTAGTAATGGCATACGAGAAGGCAAATGCCCAGCTTGACTTTCAGATCACACCGTGAATTTACAAGGTTGTTCATAAGTAAACAGATTTTTCTAACAAATAGGACAAGTTTAATATAAAATTGATACTTAGCAACAGGGAACCTCAAGATATCATTGTTTACAATTGCTTTTCTGAGTCCTGGTCTACACTATGAGTTTAGGTCGAATTTGGCAGCATTCGATCAATTTAACCCTGCACCCGTCCACACGACGAAGCCATTTTTGTCAACTAAAAGGGCTCTTAAAATAAATTTCTGTATTCCTCCCTGATCGTGGAGCACACAGCAAGCAGCAAGAACAATGGGAATACTGGTTTTGCTGAGGTCTAAACAAGTAAGTAAACTGCATCAGCAAGTCTTTAAACGGCCAAATGCACATTCTACCACCATGCTGCACCTGCTCAGCCTATGGTTGAACTGTTCCTTACTACTGTCCAGGGTGCCTGTGTAAAGCTTCATGAGCCATGGCATTAAGGGGTAGGCTGGATCCCCAAGGATAACTAAAGGCATTTTGACATCCCAAACTGTAATTTTCTGGTCTGAGAAGCAAGTCCCTTCCTGCAGCTGTTCAAACAGACCAGAGTTCCTGAAGATGCGAGAGTCATGTACCTTTCCCAGCCATCCCATGCTGATGTTGTTGAACTGTCCCTTGTGATCCACCAGCACTTGCAGCACCACTGAAAAGTACCCCTGAAAGTTTATGTACTGGCTGCCAAGGTGGTCCGGTCCCAAGATAGGGATATGTGTTCCATCTATCACCCCACCACAGTCAGGGAATCCTACTGCAGCAAAGCCATCTACTATCACCTGCACATCTCCCAGAGTCACTATCCTTGATAGTAGCAGCAGCTCAGTTGATTGCGTTGGCTACTTGCCTCACAACAGTCCCCACAGTAGATTTACCCATTCCAAATTGATTCCTGACTGACTGGTAGTGGTTAGGCATTGCAAGCTTCCAGGGGGCTATTGCCTCTCGCTTCTGAACTGTGAGGGCTGCTCTCATCTTGGTACTCTTGTGCTTCAGGGCAGGGGAAAGCAAGTCACAAAGTTCCATGAAAGTGGTCTTATGCATTCTAAAGTTTCAGAGCCACTGGGAATCATCCCAGACCTGCAACACTCTGTGGACCCACCAGTCTGTGCTTGTTTCCCGGGCCCAGAATTGGCATTCCATGGCATAAACCTGCCCGATTGCCACCAGGATGTCCAAAATGCCGGGACCCATGCTTTGAGAGAAGTCTGTGTCCATGTCCTCATCACTCTTGTCACCACGCTGCCATTGCCTCCTTGCCTTCTTTTGCAGGTTCTGGTTCTGCACAAACTGCACGATAATGCGTGAATTGTTTACAATGCTCGCAGACACCATAGCAGTGCAAGAATGGAACCCACTCAGATCACCGAGGCAGTTACGAGCATTGTACAACCCAGGGAAAAGGACATGAAATGATTGCTGTTGCTTTCAGAGAGGGAGGGGTGACTGACAACATGCTACAAAAGGCCTGGTGAAATGGAAGAAAACTATAGCAGAGCAGTTGGCCCCTCAAAATTATACTTCAGAGAGGCTTACAATTCCTGTTAACTTGGACTTTTGAGAAGTAGTCTCCTCTCCTTGAATTACTGAAAATGTGGCTACTGAAGCTTCTGCTGCTGTACTCTGAAAACAGACAAGCTCAGTCTAGCTTAGTAACTCTTATGAGTTGCCTATTCTGTCTCCTGATTTTGCAAGGGTGTTCCAAATCTGCTGAAATATTCTATGAGGAGCAGCAGCTATACCTGATTCCCCTCGCCTTTCTTTTAAACAAAGAAAGGGAGCAAAGGAGAGGAAAGAATTTGCCTTGACCCCTTCCCCACCTTTCTTCTTAGCTTTAATTTTAATATTTTTTAAAAAAGCAAGGAGTTCCTACTCAACTGGAAAAAAAAAACACTCTCAGAAAGTTACTATCACCAGACTCTGAGAACCCTTCCTAAATAAAGAAAAAAAAAAATCTCTTGGCTTTTCCCAATTCATTGGAATGTTCATTTCCTCATATGGGAAACCAAAAGGGCCTTCATTCTTCTCTTTCTAGTAGAGCTGACAGAAATCTGCTCTGCTTGTGCAGACTGACTCATTGTGCCTGGTGGATCTGCACGTCTTGGAGGAAATGGTGACTATTTCCTTGAATAGGCTAGAACTAAGGTAGCTCATTCTCCCTGGTGAATATATAATGACTGATATGGAATTATTCAATAGCTAAAACAGCATTAGCTATGTACTACCTACTGCTCTTTGAATGACAGCCTTGAGTACCGTAGCTTCCTTGCCATATATACTCCCTTAGGGCTTGTCTACACATACAATGCTACAGCAGCACAGCTGTGTTACTGCAGCCAGCCCACTGTAGCACTTCAGTGTAGATGCCGTCTGTCCCAACAGGCAGGGTTCTCCTGTCTGTGCAAGTAGCCCCTCCTGCCTGAGAATCCTGCCCCTCCTCTGGCTGGATCCCTACCCAGTTAACCCTGCGGGGTTCGATTTGCTCGGTCTGTCCTTGAGCTTCAAGCACTGGGTCTGTACGTGGTCTCTCTGCCCACAGTAAAAACAATTCACATTCCGCTGGTCCTCTCAAGCTGGTCAGTTGGTCTTGGTGCTGGTTATTTCCCTGGAGAGGGGATTCTCCATACTCCTCCTTTGGGGGGTCCCAGGGTGACTCACTCTCTCTGCACATGGTGGGCTTATTCTTTTGAGACTCCTACATTCCACACACTGACCCGCAGTCCACAAACTCGTTGGCCAGCTGCCCTGCGCTATGCAGGTCCTCTGGCTTTGTCCATCAACCATATCCTCAGGTCGGTTGGGCAATGTTCATACAGGTGCTCCAGCACAACCAGTTTAACCATGTCCTCCTGTAATCCACCTCCCCTAGAGGTAGTAGCTAGGAGTTAGGTTGCCATAGCTACATTGCTCGGGAGGTGGATTTTTCACACCCCTGAGAGATATAGCTATCCTGATGTAAATTCTGTACACCAGACCTTAGCTAGTTGCATTTCTGAATCCATTGAACAGGCTCATTCAGCACTAAAGAAACTGCTGATCTATCCTGAAAACATACATCAGCACAGCTTTGTCTCTGAGAGGTGTGAAAAATCCACAGCCCTGAGACATATATGCATGCCAAACTAACCCTCAGTGTAGACAGACCTAAGTCGATGGAAGGATTCTTTTGTTGACCTAACTACAACCTTTCATGGAGGTGGATTAACTACAATGATGGGAGAACCTTCATCAGTGTAGTAAGCATCTTCACTGAAGTGCTGCTGTAGCTGTCCTGCTACCGTGTTTTAAGTGTAGACATAGCCTTAATCTCTGAGAAGTCAAACGCTTGAAATTTTGCTGTCAAACAATTCTGTACCTCTTACACAGGGATAGACATGCCATTTTCCAAGTGTGGCATTGTGTGAGACTTCAAGAGATGCTTCTTCAGTTTCTGAGCTAGTACACTGTATCACATAATAAGGAGCAGCAAATAGTATGTTTCATCTTAACACTGTACAAACTGTTAATTTATTAATCCTTGAAACCCCCTGTGAGACAGACAAGTTATACCATTTTACAGACTGGGAAGTGAAGCAGAAAGCTTGTGACTTGGCCTGGCTCACAGAAGGAGTCAGAGTAGGGAATTAAACTAACAAATTCCTCTTTCAGTCTTCTGCATACACCACTAGATATTACCTACATTGCTCAATGCTCAAGTGTCTGACCAAACTTAAAAAAAAAAAGAAAAAAAAAAAAAGAGACTTAAATTGTACATTTACTAGAGAGTTCATAGGAAGTATGTGGTTTATAGAAAAAATTTGCACTTGCAGAAACTGTCAATACAGTACACAGAAAATACTTGTTTAGTGGGTAAGTTTCTCATTCATATTTTCTCCTTTGTGAAACATGGTCTTCCTATTTATTTTCTCAGTTTCTCAGGCCATATCACACACATGGAAGAGCTGTTAATTGATTTTGTGGTTTCTGTACTAACAGTCACAATGCCAAACACATTTCTCCTTCTGCTACAAAGACATAAGTTTCATTTTTAGAATGTCAGAACATTTTTACCTACCTAAAGTAAAACAAACCAAATTCCCTTTCCTTGTCACAACCATATCCTTAAACTAAAGAAAGGAGGATCAGCAAACAATTATTGTTCAAATAATTGAATGCTTTATTAAGTATTCTTACTACTCATACGCACAAGGCAAATAAACCTCAAAATGTGCTTTGTGCCCTGCATACCTCAATAAAACTACACAGATCATAAGATAATCAGAACATCTGCTGACAAATTTTTATAATTATAGCAGTCAAACAGCATTATTTCTATTTAAAACACTGATATTTTATATTTTCCCCATTAACTTCAGCCTATTTTATGTTGCAAAATACTTGGACAAAACTTGTGCCAACACAGTAATGGTTTTTTTTCCCCTGTTCTACCTTTTTAAATAAAGGCTTTTTAAAACCAAGAAATGAACAAGCAACAAAGAACATAAGATTAACAATAGCTTCAGATTTAAAAAGCTCTATGCATCATAAATTTTTTTTTTTAAGTATATCAAAAACTTACCTCCTAATAAAGCAGACAGATCTCGAGAGTCCAAGAAAACAGGCAAAGAAGATGTAGGTGGAGATAAATAACTTAAGGATTTGTTTCTCATATCTAAGTTCAGGAATGCTTCAAAACATCATAAGATGCTAAAAATGTATATTATGCAGAGCAGTAATTTTCTTACATATTGGTCTCAAGCTAGATCAGTCTTTCAGGAGACAGACATTGGGATATGAAGTCTTAACCACTAACCCGTGTCTATACAGTACTTGGGAATTCAACAGAAAAAAATGCCTCACTAGTTATAACACCAGTTCAAATAAACTAGTAGGAGCATTAGTGTATGCAAAGTTCCAGCAGAACACTATTATTCCCGACTTTGCAGAGAAATTGTGAGACTAAATATAAGCAAAGCTATGAAGCATTAAAATATTATGGGAACTGGGGAGGAGCAGGGGCAGGTAGGTATAACACACAAACTCTCTGGTGTAGACAAGACTTCAGTAGCTAGACTGAATCTGGAACAGGTCAGTAGTGACCAACAAGAACTTCCCTCAACAGCAGTTGAATGGCCTATATGTAGGGCTCCACAAAATTCACGGACCATTTTGGTCAATTTCATGGTCATAGGATTTTAAAAATCATAAATGTCATGATTTAAGCTATTTTAATCTGAAATTGCACAGTGTTATAATCGTAGGGGTACTGACCCTAAAAGGAGTTGTGGGGGGAGGAGTCGTGAGGTTATCGTAGAGAGGGTTGCGGTACTGCTACCCTTACTTCTGCACTGCTGCTGACGGTGGCACTGCCTTCAGAGCTTGGCAGCTGGGAGTAGAAGCTGCTGCTGGCCAGGGGTTCACCAGCACCAGCAGCACAAAAGTAAGGATGGCATGGTATGGTATTGCCACCCTTACTTCTGTACTAATGCCTGCAGAGCTGGGCCCTCAGTCAGCAGTCGCCACTCTGAAGGCAGCAGCGCAGAAGTAAGTGTAGCATGGTATGTTATTCCCACCCTTAATTCAGTGCTGCTACTGGCAGGGCCCTGCTCTGAAGGCAGCGCAGAAGTAAGGGTGGCAATATCATAACCCCATTGCAACTCCCTTTTGGGTCAGAACCCCCAATATGATAAATGCTAATCTCCCCAATGAAATCTGTATAGTATACAGGAACTCCTCACTTAAAGTTGCCCTGGTTAACACTGTTTCAATCTCAAGATGCTGATCAATTAGGATACATACTTGTTTAAAGTTGTGCAATGTTCCCTTATAAAGTCATTTGGCAGCAGCCTGCTTTGTGTATTACTTGCTGGAAGGGGCTTGAAACCAGGGTGGACTGGCAGCCCCCCTATCAGCTGCCCGCTCCCCTAAGTTCCCTGTGGCAGCCACCCAGCAGATTATCAATTGCCGGCAGTTCAGCTGCCCCTCAATTGCCATGTGCTGCTCCTGCCCTCTGCCGTGGAGCTGCTCCCGGGATCCTCCTGCTTGCTGTGGGTGGGGAGCGGAGGGGAGAGGGGAAAGGGAGGAACTAATGTCAGGGTGTCTTCCTCCCCCCTGCTCCTGCACCCCACTTACCCCTTCTCCATATAGAGCAGGGTGGGGACACGGACTGAGAGAGACAGGGAGAGCTTGGGGCAGCAGCTGCTGTCTCAACTTCCTGATCCACTTAAAAAGAAAATGTACTTAAGAGTGGGGTCAGCATACTTAAAGGTGCAATGCACATCTCTCTCACACATATGGTATGTGTGTCTGTCTGTCATGCTGCCTTTTAATGTGAGGCTACATTAACAACAACATGTTAATTCCTGAGGGCTCAGCCAAAAGCTAGTTCATCATTTATCAGTAAGGTATTCCCTGGGAAATATCCCACTCTCTAACTTCACCACCTCAACCAAGCTTCACAATCATCATCGCTGTGTACAGTATTAAATTGTTTAAGATATATACACTGTGTGTATGTATGTATAGGTTTTTTTTGTCTGGTGAAAAAAGAATTCCCTGGAACCTAACCTCCCCTATTTACATTAACTCTTATGGGGAAACTGGATTCGCTTAACACTGTTTTGCTTAAAGTCGCATTTCCAGGAACATGACTATAACGTTAAGCGAGGAGTTACTGTACAGTAAAAGCACACAAAAGACCAGATTTCATGGTCTGTGATGCTTTTTTCATGGGAATGAATTTGGCAGGGCCCTACTTATATTAAATGAACTGCTGATCTCAGTCCAACTCCTATTGGACTGGGATCCACATAAAAGAACAGCCTCCAAAATTAATCCAAACATCTCAAATAGGCCAGGGAGACATGGATGTGCTCCATTCCCTCCACAAAAAATGGTTTCTGCTTTCTCATTGCTCAGGACCATGCCACTTTGGAGGTGCTGTGAGGGAGCTTGCACTGCTTCTGCCCATATTATCAGTTACCTTTCATGAACATCAGCAGTAACTTCCAAACTATGGTTCATCATAATCAGCCACATCAATCCATTTCTCTTCATTAGATATATATGGGTAAGAGTCAGATGACAATCTGTCTTTTTTTTAATCTCTAGGCTAAAATAACCACTCTCATGAAGAATGCAGGTATGGAAACAATGGTTTTGTCACTCATAAAGGACCCAAATTAGCCTCTTTTCCTTCACTCTTTAGGCACTTGACATAAGACATATTAAGTTTAGAAAGGCAAAGTACACAACAGAAACAATATTTTGAGAACTTATACATCATCTTTCACATAGGAACTCAAAACACTTTATAGACACTAATTCCCAACACCTCTAAAGTCTTGGACCCATATTATAAAGGACAAAGGGGGGAAAAAACTGAATAAAGGACTAGCTCCGTCATACAGCAAGTCAATGAGAGTTAGGAATAGAACTTCGAAGCTCAACTTGGAGTTGAGCTCAGAATTCATTGCACAAATGCAAAGCTCATTCCTATGTAAAGTCACCTCGCAGCTAATAGTGAAGCTGAGGTCTAGACTTAACAGAGTGGTGGGCTGAGTGCAAGAAGCATCACAGTCTGAGGGAACAACAGACCCTTTCTCCCTACAAAGAGGTGGCAACAGTAAATGCAGGCCAGTGAGACACAGAAAGGCAGAAAAGGAGATGCAGGATAGTAGGAAAAAGTAAGAAAAAAAATACAGTATAACACCTATCTTTAAATAGTAGTAAAACATCTATCTTTTCCAGTCGGGATTTGACTTTCAGCTATTGAACCGAATTATCATCATTATCAGAGTAGTAGCTATATCCAATAGCAAGAAACACCTTCCAAAAGTATATTTCTCAAAAAACTGCTATATTTTGGTTTTGGGGCGGGGAGAGGGGGTTTAGTAAAGGGAGAAGAAAGAATCTATGCTCTCACACTATGAGACAAACCTGAAACTAAATCCCTCCTCTATTACACCTACAACTCCTCCCCAGAACTACAGGACTCCCCTCATTTATACAAACATAGTGGAAGCAACAAATACCTGCTCAGATACGGGTTGTTTAGATATTCCCCACTATGCATTATGCCTGGAGTGCTGCTTGTCCTGGGGTTATGAACCCATGGTTAAGAGGAAACATCTCTATCAGTTATTTGCCTAATTTAAAAGACAATAGAATCATCTTCACTCAGGCTGGGCTACACTGGGGGGAAGGGTCAACCTAAGATACACAACGTGGTATCTTAGGTCGACTTACCTGACTGTCCCCACGACGGCGAGTCGACTGTGGCCACTCCCCCACCGACTTTGCTTACTCCTCTTG
The DNA here is from genome assembly GCA_007922305.1 of Dermatemys mawii. NCBI lineage: Eukaryota > Metazoa > Chordata > Testudines > Dermatemydidae > Dermatemys > Dermatemys mawii. The sequence goes on along the minus strand of ML677371.1, from coordinate 6,125,542 downwards.
TGGAGATGAGATGAGATGAGATAAATTGATCCCCGATACATCAAGCACTACCCACCGATCCGGCAGATATAGACATTGAGGGTACGGCCACATGCAAGGTTCATTATAGAGGAAAAACTTTTACACAATAAGTAGGCTGAAAGCAAAACTTACATACTAAAGACTTGCATTCTACTGAAGAGATCTTTGCTGCAGTATTACTATTGCATAAAGTACTTGTGCTTTTGATTCCACTTATATAAGAATCTTTCATCTAGAAAGTGCAAGGTCTCGTTTTCATGTCACATCACATGATTCCAAGTAATTACTAGTAAATATGGAAAACTATAAAGTTGGTTTTTGTTTTATTTTCTTGTAGAGATGATCTTCCGCAAAGAAAAAGATTTGTTAAGTTCAGTGTTGATAAATTACTCTCTACTTACAGACGTGAAAAATGTTTATTCACAAAAACAGACTTTTTTCTTATTTGGCATCAGAGTAGAAAAGGTCAAAGATAAAATTACTACTTTTATAAACTAATGAGAGTTAATGAAAAATATTGATGGACAACCTCAAAATGAGAAATGTTCTTCAGCATGAAGCAACAAAAAAAATCCATTCTGGCCAAATTAATTTTAAATTATTTACTAAGTGCCAGACAAGCTGCCAGCCTGCACATAGTGAAATTAGTACAATTAGCATCACATCAGACTTGAGGATGCAAATGAAAAGTGGCTTCCTCACCTAATGTATGTCTATACGTACAGTGCTACAATGGCGCAGCAGAAGAAATGGGTATTTTCCAACCAAGTTTGCTCAGTTGTTAATTCCTCCTGAATCCACGCTCAATACAAATAAGCAACTTGGGAATATATATGTGGTTAATTAGGAATGATTACAAAGAGGCACTGTGAAAAAACATTTTCTTTTCACACAGCCACATTTAAAATCCAGTCTGTCCCTTGATAAGTTACCTTTTAAAAGATGTTCTAGTGTAACATTATTGTTTACTGTTGTTTAGTTCCATGGATTTTTCAGTCATCCATGAAATATAATTCAACTGAATGTTGTGATACCCTGATATATGTCCTTATGCCTTTTTCAGTTCTTGGCCTGAATACAATATTTATCTGATTGACTTTAGCACTACATTTGTTTGGGGGGGTTGTTTTTGTTTTTTGGGGGGGGGGTTTTTGTAGGCCACCACCTTGAACATATATATAAATACAATATAGTTTCCCCAATAGTATTTTTATATATAACAACATTTGCATTTTATATATAACAATTGTTTGCATGAGAAAACAAACGTGTATTCCAAGTACTCCAACAATATTTTTAACCAGTAATGTTTTCTTCTTAAACCAGATCTTAAAATAAGTCATTTTTCTCTCTGAATATCTGTGGTTCCAAATGAATGAGGGAGCGAGTTTAAATTCATTAGTCATATATTATTCATATATCAATATGCCTATAATATTTATTGTTTTATAGACTGAGTAGATGTATATGTTTCTTGGTATGGACATATTATTAGGATGGAAGACAAATTATTAAACAAGTTTACTAAGGAAGGCCACTAAAAGCTTTGGTGGCATGATAAGATTACCAACAATGGACAAAAACTGAACATCCAGACAGACCAGCTAGAGATCAATCCAGGTGGCGTTTGATTTGCAAAGAGACTGCATCCCTTTGGGGTTTTCCATGACGACGACAACATGGCACTTTAACATTGTGTGTGTGTGTGTGTGTGTGTGTGTGTGTGTGTGTGTGTGTGTGTACATACACACACACACACACACACACACAGAAATAACCTCCTCACAATAAAGCTAATGGTCCAGAGCACATTTAAACTGACGCTACTTGTGATAACACACCGAACAAAATGAGTCAAACACACAACAGATGATGGCCACTTTAAACACTTCATTATTTCCCCCACTCTACCTTTTCAGATCTTTAACACAAGAGTAGGAAGGAACTTTGCAAGGTTTGCATGAGAAAACAAATGTTTTGCAGAAAACTGTTTCTTAAGGGGGTGACAAACACTAACACAAACAAGGCAATACAAATCCAGTGCACATAATTAGTCAAAATGCAGGCTTCCTAGTTCTAGTGGAGCAGGCTAGTAATGTCTTGCATTATGTTTACTTTTTACCTCAGGATGGGATCCACTAGTGGGATTGTGTGCATGTTTGTCCCATGTATCTAAACATGATTCACATGGTTCCCTTAGTAATCACCAATTAAAGTAATCAACCAATGAAAAGTGTGTGTTTTAAAATAAAAGTGATAAAGCCCAGGAATTATTTATTTGATTGGTTGGTCACATAGACCTGATGTTTCATCAACATGTGCTCAATCCATATTAATACATGGAAACAGCTGTTGTCTGTGGAATCAGCATCTGCTGGAATAATGGAGACTGAGCATTTTAATCCAAGTGGTAGAACCAAAGGCTTGCATCACAGCAGTGGAGCCCATTGTGGATCTGCTGGGGTTTAGGATTCCTGCTTCTCACCCCTCAACCATGAAAATCCACATCAGGGCTTTGTGTGGAAATGAAGGGATTTTTTTTGCCTTTGGGAAAGGCCTGTGGTGGAAGTAGACAGATGATATATTTCCTGTGGTTCTGACAGTTGCCTCAAACTGCAAAAAATGGCAAGAACCTCACAAGGGTTCTAATCTCCCCCATCTTCTAAGAAATATTTATAAGTCTAAGGTAGAGACAGTAGAACTGGCCACTCTCTGGTGCTCCTAACAGCCTGCCAGAAGCAGACCTCGTCCAATTCCCTAACCCATGAGTAACCTATATGCCCCTTAGAGGAGCAAACCACCACTTGTAGGGTGTAAATGGAAAAATACAAATGGGAGGGAGGGTCAAGAAATCAGTTGAGTCACTGGAGGAAGTGGGCAGAAGACAGCCATGCAAGACAGAAGCCACTGTTACCCAGAGTAGGTAGAAGTGCCATGGGCATGTTGTGAAGCAGGAAAGGGAAATAGGGTCTGTTAGCATTGGGGAGGGGGAAGAACATGTATGGAAAGAGCCTCAGAAAATAAAATTACAGGGAGCAAACTGGAGCCTCCATATGACCACCTCTACAAAGGGTTGCCAGCAGAAGCACAGCTTCAGGGTCTGAGGGGAGGAAGGAAAAGGTGGAAAAGGAAAGCAGAAAAGCAAGTCCTAAAGAAATCCCCATCCTCCTCCCTACATCCTTGTCTCCTTCATTCATTTTTAGTTCGGAAGTCTTTTTTTTAGTCTGCTGGACCAAACCCTTCGCTTCTACCCTCAGTCTCACATATGCATCACCCACCCCTTGCTTCCATGTTTATCCCACATCTCTTTCATTCAAGAGCCGCCTGTCAGCTAGTTCCTCTTTAAACTTCACACAAGCCAGCATTTCCCCAAGTTATAAAATCCTACCCATGACCCCACTGCCTTCATCAACTGCTTCCTCAGCTCTCTCCTTCCCTTTGTCACTCCTCGTACTGTCATGGGAGAAGATAGCCCCCATTAACTTTGGGTTTTGTTCTTTTCACTGAACAGAAATTGCCATTCTTTTCCCCTGCCCACACAAGTGTAAAATACCACCCATTCTCCTGCCTAAGCTTCACAGATGCTCCATCAGTGTATCCTTTAGAGCAGCGGTGTCCAATAGAAATTTGATGCTAGCCACACTTGTGGTTTTGAATTTTTCTTATTCGCCACATTATAAAAAGGATTTAAAAACATCCCACAAACATATTACATACTACCACCATAACCCTGAAATCTGGTAAATAATTCATACTGACCGTGCATCTTAACTTAGCCTCCAGATTTTACTTGGATTTTATAAAATTTACTACAGAAAAAGTAGATTCACAGACCCACGCATTGCTCATGCATTAGCCACAATTTAATAGCCTATTCACCACATGTGGCTAGTGGCAAACGTATTGGACACAGCTGCTTTAGAGGATCCTCTTCTTCCTTCTCCCATCCTCAATGCTTTCTGCTCTGTCACTGTCTCAGGGCTCCTCCTTAATCTTCTCCCTGTACAGCCTTCCTGTAGTGACCTCATACGTTCTCTTGCCTTCTATCACCATCTCTGTATTGATTAATCTCATATTTCTCTCTCTAGTCCCAATTTTTTCTCTACTTTTCTCAGACTCTCATTTCTTCCTGGATTGCCTGCTACCAGCTCAAACAAAAAATGGTTAAAACTGAACTCTCCATACTTTCTTGAAAGCCTTCTATATTTCTCAGCTGTTTCTAGCATCCTCCCTTCCCTATCCCCCCAGCTTCCAATTATGGTGTTATTTTTGGATGCCTCCGTCGCCATTCCTAACCTCCTCCCCAAATTCTCCACCCACAGAGATACTGCTATTTCTTTCTATAAAACATTTCTGCAAAAGCTGCCCGCTCCGTCCACAATGCAAAATTCTGTAGTTCTTCAACTGAACTGGGAGCCTAAAATGAAGTACCAAAAACTTTAGGTTCAAAGCTGTTTTTTTCAGGGCAGCAGCTGGACATGGAGAGGGAAGGAAAGAGTCGCATCCTTTTTCAAGTCCTACTTTTAGCATCCCATTCCTCAGAAATATACTTATAGCTGCCTTCTTCCCTATAAAGGCGAGTTAACATGCGTGATTTCAGCTTTACACAGTAGACAAAGAAAAGAAAAAAAAAAAGAGAAAAACAACAATTTAAAAACTGTATCCGTAAGGCGGGTGATTCCGCCCGCCATTAAACTCAATGAGTTTTGACTATACGCAGTTTTCGCTTTACGCGCTGACTGCAGAACATAACCCCCGTATAAGATGGAGCTCGCCTGTATTACCTTCCTCAGCCTCATCCCCTGAAAGAAACAAATGTTTCCTTCCCAGGAACCCCGAAGACTTGCCTTTCCACAACCAACCAGCTCTCCCTCCACACTGCCCCTGTATTTCCAGGATCATCATCTTTGCCCTCAAATTTCACCTCCCTCCCACTATGTTCCTCAATGGCCCACACTTTCCCAAATCTATCCTTTTTACTCCTATTCCCCTGACCAACCTACTCACCAAAACCAGTTCTTACCTCTCCCTAATCAAAGTCAATTACAGTTGGGCACTCTCCAACTCCAAGTCAATTTCTGCCATCCCCTACCTACTTTTGTGGAACCTCGTTTCTCTATTGTCCCAACTCCTTCTGCAGCACTGTGGATTCTCCTTCTCCCCTTCACAGGAAGACTACATCGCTCTAGCCCACTGCACTCTCACTCTCTCTCAATGCCTGTTCCCCTCCTCTTAAAGAAGCAGCAGCTTTGCTCTTCGCTCCCCATCCTCCAGGGACAGTGGGGAGCTACTGCGAAGACATTTTCAATTTAGAATCAAACACTTTCTTCTTAACACAGACCTCATCAAAGGCCACACTTAAGAGCATCAGGGCCAGAGGTGGGACACTAATAACGTATTCAGCAATTTGGTCTAAAGAGCGATTGTAGAAATGGCATGAGATGGTTCCATTTTTGTCTAAAAGAAATTATTTCCATATCAAATGTGCTCAATTTAAAAGTAAAATGATGCATTTTCTAACTGCCAGCCCTGCAACTTCCTTCTCATCACTCATAAGGATGCTGTGTCTTCAACAGAGTTGCACACGTGTTGCTGGTAACGTAAAGGTTGAGTTTGAAGGCTTGTTAATAAAACAATAGGTTTCTGTCAAGTGAGCAAATGTTACATAGAATCAGACACAAAAACAAACATGGAAACAATACCATTGTACACAGTTACTTTTCAGAACAGAACTGCATTTTAACCTATTGTTTACAAAGTGAACATACAAGTCTCTATTTTCCACCTTCCTCCAAATATCTATACCCTCCATCATAGAACCAAAGACAACATGCACTTCCTTACCTTCATCTTTCAAGCACATTATTCTAATTATTCCCCTTCCCTCCCACATCACTTGTTAAATTCAACTGTCAACTCTTTGCAGCAGAGTCCCTCTCATCATCTCGAGCTGTAAAGCACCTAGCAAACACCAAGACTTATACAACTAAACAAAAAAGAACAATTAATTATTATGTAATTACTGAAAGTGTTAATGTTATTAAATATAAGCCAAAAGATAATACTGTTCCCTATAACTGTTTTCCTATACTGCTACTGTAATATATTTAAAGTATTGCATATTTTAATGTGCACTTTTACAATTTATGGTGTTCATATACTCTGTTGTAAACAGCAGTACAGAGTAATACAAAGTGCTACAGATGTAACCAAGGTTGCAGAAAAATACAATAAAGTAATTAAGGACTATCGTAATGAATATACTCAAGAGGGCAGAGTTACAGCAGCATGAGTGACTTTAAACATTATCCAATCTGAATAGATAACTATGCAAGCTTACTGTTCCATTAATATTTCTTGCATTTCATTTTTATCAGGTTCTCAAAAAGCAATGTCTATAACGAGAGAAACTGTAATTTTTGTGAATAAGTTTAAATGGGTTTATGGTTGATTCATATTTATTAATTTTCCACTTGTTACTTTATAAGAAAGGTGTTATTTAATACAGTAACTTGGTCCTAAAAATAATAATACAAAATTCTTCAGCTCAGAGACAACCTTGAATCAAAAGGTCCTACTGTATGTTAGTAGGTTTCACTACACATTTTTTTCAAATGAAGGAGTTTTTTTTTTACAAAAGTTCTGCTCAGGAAAAGACAAAGATGGAGGAATAAAAAGTGTTGTTCTGACTCCTCTTCCTCTCCAGTGCTATTTACAAATTGTATCAAGTCAGCTACTTGGAAAATAAACCAAAGAGAGGATAGCAATAGCAGAGTTTCTTAACACACCAAAATGTTATTTTACATTTGCATTTGATGTAAATAATACATTTTACACTATTGTTATGCAGTTACACTAGTACAGCTATGATTACATTATTCAGCCAAGAAAGGGATATGGTACCATAAAGACAAATGACTAAAAGTAGTAGGGAATTTTTGTTATCTCTATTCTAAATGTTGCTATAGTAGCTGAAACAGTCATTAAAACAAATGCACCAAAAGGGAAGGCACAGAAATAAAACTACCCACTTGAAAACATTTCATTGATTTAAAATATTATATTTGTCTTTTCCATTTATTTTATCACTAAACATAATATTTTATAATATACCACACACCTTCACTGTAATTATATTCTTGGCATCCAAGAGATTTCTTTATTACAAGGTGATAGTTAATGAAGGAATGTTATGACGGACTACCCTGAACTGACAGCCAGAACTTTACAGCACAGAATTAGCCACCTCACAAAAAACCTTATGATGAAAATGCACCAAATTAAAAACACAGGTCAAACTTTCAGAACTTTAGAGCATCCACACCTTTGACTAAAATTAACACAAGCTATGGGTACTCAGCTTTAAAAGTCAGGCCTTAAGAATCTTTATTTCCACTTGTGGATCAGACTACCCGAGCAACACCAACATATTTTGTTTTTCTATTCTCCATCCTTATTCTTGTCTATAAAAGGTAGGACATCATCTGCAGCTGCTTTTCTTTTGTTAAGTCATGAGACTTCTGAAGCAAGCCTCTCAGAGGGAGAAATTATTATTCTGATAGCAGTGAGCAAATAGCCTTCTACCCCACCAACAGCTAAGTTGCAAGGCACAGACCAAACAAATAATAGCCTCCTTTATCAATATGACAACACAAAAAATGCTAAATATGCTCTTGAAGCTTAATAATATACAGCAAGAGTAGGAAAAGGCTGTTTTGATACAGGTCCCTCTTTCCCTTCTGCCACATCAATTCATATAAGACATTCTAGATTTCAGATGTGCACATATGATATCCAGTCAACAGGAACTAATGACACTATTTTACACTCTCCTTCCCGTGGGCAATCACCCCACAGCAACAGAACTGGTAAACTACCACTCACTTCTTCACAACATATCTAAGCTTAACAGCATCTCTCAGATTCAATATGGGGCCCTGAGGAGCTGTGGGTTTAAGAAGCTAGCTAGTGCATTATTCTGTTTAGAAAGAATGCTTTCAAGGTACACATTTTAGTCTTAAAGATCTACAAGCAATGGGAAAGCATGTATAAGTAAGTAATCCTCAACATGTTACATAAAAAGTTTAATAAAGGAATTGGCTGAAACGCTCAAAACTATATATACATTTTACTTTGTTTAGCTGAAGGTAATGCAAAGTCCAGGAGAAAGCAAACAGAGCAGTAATGAGGAAAGCTTGAGCAAATTAAAGAGAGTGGAAGGGGATATATACATGAAAGAGTGGAGAAATATAGGCCAAGTTATGAAATAATTTGAAAGTAGAAGCACCTTAGGGTGTTCACAGAAGAAAAGGAGAACAGAGGGCCGATGTTCAAGGCAGAGATGGACAAGAAGAGATAGATATGATCAGATACACAAGAAGAAAGATGGCTTTGGTGACAACATTTTGTACAGATTGAAAGAAAAAAAAGTGAAGAAAGAAGCAGCAGAGACCATAGAGGTGGTGGTTATAGAAAGTAAAAAGTTAGCAGGACTTGGACAAGAGAGTAGGCAATAGGATTCTCAATTTAAGTGTTATGGCAAAATCTTAACGTTTACCTCAGAACATTACTGAAGTCAACCTTACCAACTGTTTCACACAGCTTGGCAAAACAATAGAAAACTTAAAGCATCACTGAAGCTAGAGTCTCACAAGATGCATGTTTAAGGGAATCTAACTAGTGCTAAGGGAGGAATTTTAGGAGTTAAAGGTTAACGTGACAGGCTAATAAAATTACAGTTTTATATTTTCCCCTACAACACATATTTCCTGCCATCAGACAAACAAGAAAACCAATTAGTCTTTTTAAAAGTTGTAAATGTTACCCTCCAAAAACCCTTTAATCCACTCTGCCATTTCAGGCCCCAGTCCTGTAGACACTTGTATAAAGTTAAGTACATGTGAGCAGTTTATTTGCATGACGGCGGCACAGTACGTGCAAGACTGAGAAAACTGCAGTGCAGAACCTGTTACCAATATGCATAGAATGGGGCAATGCCTCTTTCATAATTGTTTAATCATAATTTTGGGTGTTTTATGAAAAAGAGAAATCAAGTGTGGAGCAGGTAAAGATACCAGCTAAAATAATCTTCTGCTGAGTTAGGTAAGATGCTAACAGTCAGTGAGCTCCCATAGAGTCTTCCACCACAACCTGTTGAGCAAAAGGGAGAGTTGGCAAAAGTCCCATACTTCATCTGAGGACAAGCACATGATAGTCATGACATATTTTAACCCATTGTTTACAAACAATTATGTTTACTTGGTTTGAGCATTACAATATTAGCCCGTGTGCTTTTCATTCTTTATTGGACCCCACAGATATTTAAATTGAGAGAATAAGATTTCCTTTTGTTTTCAACGGTAAAGAAGTAAGGAGAGGGCCATTATTACATTTTACTCGGAAGACACAGAATTACAGATTAGATGCAACTGATCTAGTTTCAGTTCAGTCATGTTTTAACACTATATGTTGTCTAAATAAATATGATCTTTAACATTAAGCAATACATGTTATGATGTTAGTTGAAATAGAGTATAGAATCGAACTAAATATGTATTGATCTTAACTACATAAAGTTCTGTAAGTACATCCTTAATATATTGATTTTAGTCTGATTTCCTATTAAAATTCTTCCTTAGAAAACATTTTTGCTCAGAAGTAAAATTAGTACTATAATAATCTGTGATTCAGACTTAGAACATTATTTGCTCTTTCCTCTGAGAGGTACCAAGATTTCCACTGTCTTGAAAACTAATTATAATTTGAAAGGAAGAGAGGAATTACCAACATTGTCTTAAGCCATGTAGATGCTCTGCAAGCTTCTCCAGATGTCTCTCCCTACACCCCCAAACCTGACCTGAAACAATGCTATTTCAACTTTTGGGGGGGTTTTGAGCAGAGACCATCAGAGTGCCAAATTCTATGTTGGTTAAGTGTGCACACTTAGAAATGAACATAAATATTCTGGAAACAGGTTTAAGAATAGCAGCCATGTTAGTCCGTATCTGTAAAGAAAACTAAGAATACTTGTAGTACTTCAGAAACTAACCAGTTTACTTCAGCATAAGCTTTCATGGGCTATAGCCCACTTCATCAGATGCATAGAATGGAACAAACAGAAGTAAGCTGGAAACAGTTCTTTTTTCATACTGTTGAAATTAAACACCTTGTAATGAATTATACTGTTAAAGTTATGTTAATATAGTTTCCTACCCTAGTTCATACAGCACCAAAGATATTGGAAAGGGGATATTTCTTCTCATTTTGGTACTACAATTAAATACTCAACAAAAGAAGAGCAAACTCTGAACATCAATTGCACAACGTGGGTGGGAGAAAGAAGAATATAGAGATCTCTGGCACATTTACTTCTTACATGTGTCCCAGAAATCCATGTGGAACTCTTAAATCTTTAGTCTTACACTTGCAAGCCATTATATACTTTTAATATTACTGTGATTTAAAAACACCCCCTGAAGTCATACCATGCACAAATATAGTTACATTGAAATAAACCTCAAGGACGGCATAAGAAGAAATCAGAACAAGTTTAGACGTTTATAATTTTAAGGGGGGGCGGCAGCCCAACAACCACCAAAAAAGAGAAAGTTAGGACTCGCAAAATGTATGATAAGAATGGCAAATCTAATACAGCACCACGGTACTTAACTCCCAGAGTTGGATGAGCTGTAGCAGCTCAAAGCAACCCAAGTATGGGCTGTCAAGCATTTAATTTTCAATTGAACTCTGTTCAAGTCAAGTCAGCGGGTCCCGGTGTCTCTCTCCGCAGCCCGTTTCAGAGAGATGCGGAGAACGCGCGGCCGGGTAAAGGGGAGATCAGAGAGACGTGTCTGTACAAGAACCCGGGGACCCTTGTAGAGTTACCGACGCCGCTTCTACACCCTTGTCTACCCACCGCAGAGAAAAGGCCACCGCCTCCCCCCCGCGCACGAGAGCTGCCCGTGCGGGACAAGAAGGGAATGACGCCTCAGCCCCAAGGTACAACGTTGGCACCGCCTGGCCCAGCCCTCCTGCAGCTTCAGTGGGAAATGTCAGCGGGCACCTGGGTGTGTGACATTATCCGGCCTAATACGGAGCCGATCCTGCACTTTAGACAGCCAGGCTGATCGCCTGCCAGGAACCGCAAAGAAGTTGGGGGCGGGGGGGGGGGGTTACTCGCTCCTCCCCCCATTAGTGCTGCACTGCGAGCACTAGCTGCGACCCCCGCCCCTCCAAGCGCAACCCGCCGCCCGCTAGGCCGAAGGGGCCCGAGCCAGCGGCGTGACCCCAGAGATAAGCCCGGCTCTTGGCTGTTCCCTGCAGAGCTACAGGTGCGGGCTGCGGGCGCAGTGCCCGCCTCTCGCTGAACCGAGGCGGGGCTGAGGGAAACAGGAAAAGGCAGAAATCCCAAGAGGCAGCTACGGCTCTTGTCCGCCCCCACCCCCAATCTCCAGGCCCCTTGCACCGCGGCTCTCCTCCCCCCCCCCACCCCACCCCGCCCCTTTCGGGAGTGGGGGCGCAAACGGCATTAACACGAGCACGGAGCCATTACAATGTAGCAGCTCAGATGTGCGGGGGAGATGGCGGCTCCCCCTGCCTATGCAGCACGTCCCCCGAGCGCCCTAGCCCAGGGATCGTGGCCGTCCCGGGGGTGAAGGGAGCAGGTGGGTGTTTCCACCGTTCCCACTGCCGGGGGAGGGGCCAGCAGAGCTGATGCGGGTGGTTTGTACCGAGTGGAAACGGGGGAGGGGGAGGAGAGGGGCAAACGGGGGCCGCCAGTCTAGTCACCTGGGGGGCAGGTGCCTGTCACGCAAGCTGGGGGGCAGGGGCGTGTCAAGGGGGCCCCACAAGGTGCATGTTATTGTGGAGGGAGGAGTGTGCAGGCAGACAGGTGTGTGTTACTGACGGGGGAGCGGGCTACAAGGGGGGGTGGGCTGCAGCGCGGGACTCACCGGCAGCTCCACGTTGACGTCGGTCCCGTCCAGCAGGAGGACCCGGCACTGCAGCGCCGCTTTGCTGTCCCCGGCGGCCGGGATGTGGACGGCGGCTCCGGCGCTGTGCCCGGCTCCTCCGGGGTGCGGCGAAGACGGGAACCCCTCCGCAGCGGCGGCTCCTCTCAGGCCCCCGTCCCGCTCGTCCCCTGCCCCAAAGGCGCCGCCTCGCCCGGCTCCACGTCCAGCCCCTCGCCCGTAGCGCTGCATCGACCGCCGGCCAAAGGTCCTGCGCAGGAACCGCAGCATCCTGGGGGCGCCCTGCCCGGCCGCTCACACCCCCGAGCCCGCAGCTCCGCGCCCAGCCCCGGGGAGCCTCCCGGAGCAACCCGGCAGCGCCGCCCGCGGGGAGCCAGGCAGCAGGGCCAGCCCTCCCCGGCTCCGCCCTCTGCAGCGCCGCCCGGCAGAGGGAAGGGGGCGGGGAAGATGCAGCCCCTCCTGCAACGGGAGCCGCGCCACGGGGCGGCCAGGGGGAGCCGCTGCTGCTGAGGCGGAGCGCGATGCAACCTGTGGTGGCGGCGGCGGCGGCTGCTCCGGGGGGAAAGGTCCCGCGGCGGCCGCCCGTGCCCCGGCGCTGCTAGTCCCGGCCGCCCGCCGAGTCTGCGCCGCTCCTGCGCCCGGAGGTGCCGGGGTAGTCGCCCCGCCGGGGCTGCCGGGTCCCACCTGCTCCCCGCTCCTGCAGGGCCCGCGCACACGCTCGGCGCGGGGAGGGCGCCTGCGCCGGGCCTGCCCCCGCTCCACCTCCGGCCAGGGAGAGCAGCGGCTGGGCTGGGCTGGGCTGGCCGGGGAGGTGGGGGAAGGTCCAAGCGCGGCGTTTCACCTGCCAGCTCGGCAAGTCCCACCGTGGGCACGGGTACGGCAGCTGCCTGCTGCCCTCTCCTGACCCTCGCTGCCATGGGGAGGCGTGTGGGGCCCCCAGAGCCACACTGCAAAGTTGTGAGGGGGGCAGGGGAGAGAGGAGGGAACCTATTAAGAGTTGTGCGTAATTTAGGCCATGATCCGGCCTTGCTCCTCCCCGCTGGTATTTCACTGCCCCTTCCCCACCCCCGGTCTCGGGCTGGCCCTTGTCTCCTGCTTGTCTCTCGTCTCCTTGTACTCTGCCCCTGGTAGGGTGACCAGACAGCAAGTGTGAAACATTGGGACAGGGGGTGGAAGGTAATAGGAGCCTATATAAGAAAAAGACCCCCAAATCGGGACTGTCCCTATAAAATCGGGACATCTGGTCACCCTAGCCGGTGGGGTTCTAGGAGGCCGCAGGACTGATGTGGAGCGAGGCTTCTGGCTGCTATAGGGCAGGGGCAGCAGGTGAAGCTAGAGAACCTGTCACTGCATCTTCCCTCCGCCGGCAATACCTGTAGTAAACACTGTTCCCTACTCTGCTCAGAAACTTCAGATCAAAGAGACAGCTGCGCCAGCCAGAGCCTGGTGGGGCAGTTTGCTAAATTAATTTTCATAGTGTAATCACGTTACAACAGAAAAACGTATCAGTTTTCCCCTACCACAGATTCAGAACCCCTTGTCATCCAGCCATAAAGCTGGGCAGTCCACTCCCCCCCCCTCCACACACACACACACAGTCACACAGCCCAAACGCCAGTGTGCAGTCCTCAAATTGAGAACCAGTGGCGCCTTAGATAGCTGCAGGGCATGCCTAGCTAATCTGGGACAGTAATAAACCTATGGGAGGGGGAAAATAATATCTAGACACTTAAAGAAATGTTAAGGACCATGGAGAAGAGATAAGATGACAAAGTGAACTGAGAAAATGAGTGAATAAAAATGAGGGCAACAGGAAATAAAATATACATTTAGTATTTTTGAAAGCAGTCCAGGCCATCTGAGAAGGACCTGATGGGATGGATCAAGGACATACATGGTACATCTTTGTAGCCAGGATAGTGCTAGAGAGGGGACACTTACACCTTATTAAAATTTCACTAAATAATTGAAGGAAGAAGAGAAATTTCTCTGTCTCTGATTAAATGTACCTATCCTCTAGACACTGTTAAGTCACACCTGCAAAAATCACAGTCTTAGGGCACATAAAAATACTGTCTGCAGACTCACCACTGTGTATTTACCAAGGGAAGGAATTCTCCCAAATTTCCTACCGCTTCCCTTACTTTTCAGGCTAAATAGTAGTCCTTCTTCCTTAGTTATGGCTACAAATCAAATAGAGAGTTTTGAATAATCCTTCACCCATTCTCTCTGTAAACATAGCAGCCTGGTGTCACAGCAGTTCGTATGGCCAGAGGAGGGGACATTTGTAGAAGCCCCATGTTTAAAAGATTGGCGGTACCTAATTTCTTATAAAAGCAACAAAGGGCTCAATTCCATCCATCCACCTCTCATCATTAGAACAAATGGATGTAAAGCATTTTCTTGCCCTAAAGGGCTTGAACATCACTGCTAAATTATCTGGTAGCAGCAGCTCTGCATCTCCTCTATTGTTCCACACTACACAAAGGGCTCAGATCTGAAGTGCTCACTCTTGCAAAACACTCACTGGATTAACAAGATATTTGGGCTGGTATTTCCCCCAATTCTATAGTTATTTAAAGCAGCATTGCTGGAAATGGGGAGATGCATGTCTCTTTTCTTCATCCAGTACTACCAGAGATTATATTTACACAGACTTCAATTTGCATTTTTTTGTATTTTCCAAACTTGCTATTATTAGGGATCTCCAATTCAAGTGTCATAGGTAGGGTGACCAGATGTCCCAATTTTACAGGGACAGTCCTGATTTTTGGGTCTTTTTCTTACATAGGCTCCTTTTACCCCACCCCCCACCCCCACACACACACCCCATCCCGATTTTTCACACTTGCTGTCTGGTCACCCTAGTCATAGGTGAGGGTTCTTTCTTCTGTGAAGATTACAGGGCAGATTCTCCAGTCCAGTAAGACCATTTTACACTACATAAGCAGCACAAAATACTCTTAAAGTGACAGAAATATGGCCATGGTGGCTCTGCTACCTCCTGAATGAGCCTCATCTCTGGTGTAAAGGGAGAGAGAGCATATCGTGGAGGGGGACAGGACATGGTGGAAGGGTGGGCAGCTCTGACTTAGTGAGCCACAAGCATCTTCTTGCAGCCCTTGAGAAACAAGTGCTTTGAAGGGGGGAAATAGGAGCATCTTTTTCAAACCCTAATCAAGCAGAGGGCTATATGAATTATACCTGCTTGAGTTTCACTACCAGCATACAAAATATTGTCCAGTGGCCAAACTAAAGAGAAACAGTGCTGTTATAGAACCACATACGTGCTGTGATTCCATCAGATCCTGGTTATTGCAGGAAGTAATGCTGGTGATTCAGTAACCAGTACTCTGAGAATCAAATGTTACATTCTGCCTGCCCGCATTCCCCTTTCAGTTTTGACTGGGTATGCCCTCAAGTGATTCCATGTACTGTTAAACATCTGCTGTGCTCTGTCCTCAGGTGGCTGCAACTTATTTGAGGTCTTGCCTAGCACCTACATTTCTATGATTTCTTAGAAGCATAGAAATGTAGGTGCTAGGCAAGACCTCAAGAAATCTTCAATTCCAGCCCCTGCTTTGAGGCAGGATTAAGTAAACCTAGACCATCCGTGACAGATGTTTGTCCATCCTGTTCTTTAAAACTTCCAGTGATGGCAATTCCACAACCTACCTCACAGGAGCAATAAAAGGCTTAAACAATATTGAATAACACTTTGAGATGCTCAGATTGACACTGCTATAAAGGTGTACATTACAGTATAATCTTAATCAAGATAGCCCCTTAGATGGGACTTCTTCCTACTGTGGGGTTCTTATACATTACTCTGAAGCATCTGGTACCTGTCATTGCCAGAGATAGAATAGTAGACTAGATGGAGCATGTGTCTGATCCAGTACAGGAACTCCTCACTTAACGTTGTAGTTATGTTCCTGAAAAATGCAACTTTACGATGTTAAATGAATCCAATTTCCCCATAAGAATTAATGTAAATGGAAGGGGTGGGATAGGTTCCAGGGAATTTTTTTCACCAGACAAAAGACCCAACACTGAAACACAGCAGCTGTTTAACTGCAGAGTCCAATACAAAATCTCTTTTAAAATTGAAATGAAGAGAGGCAATTTAGTGGGAGGGACGCAAAGGGGGCACATGACCTCACCATGTGACTTGTCCTCACCCCGCCTTCTGACTCATCCCCGCCCTGCCCCCAGCCCAGGGGCTCCATGCTCTCCCCATCCCACATTATCTGGGGGTCGGGGAAGGCTCTGCTCCAGTCCCCCTTGCATGTGTGGAGCCACTAGTGCACTCTCCCAGGCAGCCTCCAGCCTCACTGCTTGTCTGGGACGCTGCCCGTGTTGTGGCACACAGTGACTGCTCTCTCCCAGGCAGCCTCTGGCCACGCTACCTGTCTTAGGTAGTGTAGCCAAAAGAGGAGGCTAGAAGAGGACAGGCTCTGGCCCCTCCTCCTCCCTTCCAGCTCTAGCCCTGCCCCTTTCCTGGTTGCTGCCCTCGCCCCCCGCCCTAGGCATTTTTGGGAGGGGCATGTTACCCTTCACACCCACCCCCCATGGGTCACCAGTGATTGAATTATGCAAATCATAATTTGGTGAGGACACTGGGACTAATACTTATATGCTTACAAAATGTACCATAGACTATTTAATGATCTGATAGGTGGTCAGGACGTTGACCAGATGTCTCCTCCAACTGATTCAACACTGAGTTAAGGCTTGTCTACATGGGAAGTTATACTGGTATACGGTGAGGTGTGAATTTAAACTGTTATACCAATATAACTCAGGTGGACACTCTTATTCCAGGATAAGCTTTTAGTTTAGTTTATGTTGTTTTGGAAGTGGTTTAGCTGACAATAGGTACTTTTATTGCTGGATATGTGTGTCCATGCAGAGTTATACCAGTATAACTATTGTGGCTTACCTGTACCTGCATAGCTGGTGACACTTTCCCAGGTAGGCAAGTCCATAAAAGGAAAAATGTTCTCTGCTGATTGCATATTTTTTCAGGTCTCTGATCCATCTACTGAACAGGCCCAACACTAGTTAGTTTATGAGTACTACACCAGCTGAGGTTTTTATCAGTTTATTGTACTGATTTTTATACGAGTCAGTTCATAGAAATTATATTCAAGCTTAGGAATCTCATCATTAGGAATAAATAAAAGCATTCAATGCTATGTAAAAATGCAATAGTATCAGAAACTCATTTTAAAAAGGTGACCTTTGACAATATGCTCTTTTAATTATAGCCTTCAAATGAGCCTAAAAGGTACTTTATGGAATATACGTACAAATGATCAGTAAAGGCTAAAACACTGATACCTCCTTGATCTATTCTATACCCAGCACAGATGATATTTTCTAGTGGCAGATTTGTGTCTTTTAATCATATCACCACAGGGAAATAAATTCAAGGCCCTTTGTGCTGTGAGGCACATGAGACCTAAATAACACAGCAAATCCCCCTTTGATATACACAGCAGTGCTATGCTGAATTCTGCAGCAACTCGAGAAGGCTGTTGCAATGTTAACGGATTGTGAAAACAGTTGGGAGCTTTCTGTGTTTGTTGAAATAATCCTAGAAATACAGCCAAAGTGAAAATATAATTCATAAACATTAGACTAAGGCTAAAAGAAAATGTATTTGTTGCAGAGGAGGAAGATCTAAAAAGATGTTTAGAAGCTCAACACAATCCTCTTATTTGACCTACAGAACCCTTACTACCCTGATGATGTGTGGGAAGGAAGGACCTCAATTTAACTGTCAGTGTTGTCAATTAAAAAACAAAACAACCTTATAAACTCAGCACATTTGAAACAGAAAGAGACAGTGAACATAGAACTTGAATGTGCATTATCACAGAGGAAAGCTGCACCTCTCCAGCGCATCATCAGTGATCTACAGCCCATCCTGGACAACGATCCCTCACTTTCACAAGCCTTTGGATGCAGGCCAGTCCTCGCCCACAGACAACCCGCTAACCTCAAGCATATTCTCACCAGCAACTGCACACCGCACCATAATAACTCTAACTCTAATAACTCTAAGTGCTGGAGTGTGGAGTTGAAGACAATAGGTATTTTTGCCAGTTGGGGTTATGGGGTCTGGAAAATTGAAATCTTTTTCTAACCACAGGGCCAGGGCCAGGGCTTAGAAAAAAATGCTACACCAGAAAGCATTTGTATTGTCCTAAAAGCATTTCATAGAATCATAATAGATTAGGGTTGGAAGAGACCTCAGGAGGTCATCTAGTCCAGCCCCCTTCTTTTAGCAGGACCAACACCAACTAAATCATCCTAGCCAGGGCTTTGTCAAGCCAGGCCTTAAAAATCTCCAAGGATGGAGATTCCACCACCTCCCTAGGTAACCCATTCCAGTGCTTTACCACCCTCCTAATGAAATAGTGTTTCTTAATATCTAACCTAGACCTCCACCACTGCAACTTGAGACCATTGCGCTTTGTTCTGTCATCTGCCACCACTGAGAACAGCCAAGCTCCATTCTCTTTGGAACCCCCATTTAGGTAGTTGAAAGCTGCTATCAAATCCCACCTCAGTGATCTCTTCTGTTGACTAAACAAGCCTAGTTCCCTCAGCCTTTCTTCATAAGTCATGTGCCCCAGCCCCCTGATCATTTTTGTTGCCCTCTTCTGGACTCTTTCTAATTTCTCCACATCCTTTCTGTAGTTGGGGGCCCAAAATTGGATGCAATACTCCAGGTGTGACCTCACCAGTACCAAATAGAGAGGAATAATCACTTCCCTCGATCTGCTGGCAATGCTCTTACTAATGCATCCCAATATGCTGTTAGCCTTCGTGGCAACATGGGCACACTGCTGACTCATATCCAGCTTCTCATCCAGTGTAATCCCCAGGTCCTTTTCTGAAGAACTGCTACTTAGCCAGTCGGTCCCCAACCTGTAGCAGTGCATGGGATTCTTCCATCCTAAGTGCAGGACTTTGCACTTGTCCTTGTTGAACCTCATCAGATTTCTTTTGGCCCAATCCTCCAATTGGTCTAAGTCACTCTGGACCCTATCCCTACCCTCCTGCATATCTACCTCTCCCCACATCTTAGTGTCATCTCCAAACTTGCTGAGGTTACAATCCATCCCATCATCCAGATCATTAATAAAGATGTTGAACAAAATGGGCCCCATTTCTCCCATCTGCCAAGCCATGAGATAGTGAAGTGTCATGTAATTAATTAATATATAATCAAAAATTATTATGAACATATATTAAGCACAATACAGTATATAAAACTATTATGTCAACCTTCTCAGCAATTTTAAAATAACAAGGAAACCATAATAGTTGTACCTCTCTGTGAGTCCCTTTCACACTCAAGTCAGAGAGGATGTTTGACTCCTATGTTTACTTTTCATGGAAGGCCCTCAGATATCATGGTAACGGGTATAACACCTTATATAAACCTAGATGTAAGCTGCTGCAGATAGTCATAAGCACTTTCTGTTTAAATGTTTCAATTCCATGTCCAAGAGGAGCTACAATGCCCGATGAAGCTAAGTGGAAAAATATATTGGGCTGGATTCTCTGCTCCACTAAGCTATGCAAGTGGTGGTCTTAAACCTGCTAGACTGCCTGTCCACTCTGCTATAAAGAGGCGGAGGAGTCATATGTCTGGGATAGAAGGGGATGTGGTGGAGTTGAGCTTTGCTATATCTGATCCTCTGCTGGTGTAAGGGACCTTATGCCAGCAAAGTAGTTTAGAACATTAACTGTTCTAACTTATGCTGGAGCCAGGCAACCCTGTATCAGGGAGCAACAACCAGATCCCTGTGACCTCTCCCCTCTACTGTGTCCAAGCTGCAATCAGGTGTAGTGGAGACGTAAGGTTAGCATATTTCATTATATTTTCCCTAACTAATATTTTGTCTCAATTTCATTATGCTACTAGAGTTCCTCATGAATATGGAACAAGAACTGCTTATGATGACAGCAGCCATATGGAACTCAGTTATCCCCTCAGACTTTGCTCGGAAATGGAAGTATAGTGGAAACTCAGATATTGATATTTCTTTACATTTTTGAACATGCTGAGAAGTTTGACATAATTAAACAAAAGTATGAAAAAGTAATTGAATAAATCAGGTGACATGCAGGCTTTTAAATTAGGGCATTGTGTGTACAGGCTTACTTTCATCATTGCATTTCAATTTCAGCATCATTTTCAGTTCTTGTGTACTCCCAGCAATTAGTGCTTTATATCCCATTTGAGAGCTCAGATTATAGACTTTCAGATACAGAGCATTAGATATACTGCTAATAGCTCTAGTGACAGCAGCCGCTAAAACCAGTTCAGAATTGAAGTGGGATGGCAAAGGAGATGCTCACCTGGAAAAAACAAACAGGAAAAAAAATCACAGATTCTCATGAGGATTTTCCCCATTTTTTGCCATGCTTTAGAAAGTATATATATCATTGTCTTTATTACAGTAAGTATTTTGCCATGTAATCACACTGTCTGCCTTGCTCTTTGTTTCATCTCCCCACCCATTTGTTCTTCTGTCTCTGCGTTGCCCATCCCCCATCCTGTCCCCAGTTCCTCTGCACAGAGAGCTTTGGCTATTCCCTTTCTCCTCCTGCATAGACTTCTTTGCTGCCCGGTCATCCTCTCCCTTGCACACATGCCCTTGCCATTTGGTTCTATTCTCCCTTATCTTCCTAGACATGCTGTCCGGGTACCTCGTTTTCTTCTCCCGTGGATGTTTTTCTTCTGCTGGTGGCTGGCAACTCTAGTCCCACTGATATCGCTGTTCCCCAGGTGGAGGTGGTCCATGTTTGCTTTTTTTCCTTCTCTCACCTAACAGTGATACATTGTAAAGAAAGCCAACACCGGTGTGACGGGTTGGGATCACAGAAACCCTCTTAGGAGCTGCCACCCGATGTGCTAAGGCTACTCCTGCCTCTGTTTTCCTGCCCAAACAGCTTAGGACCTCAGTACCCTGCCAGGTCTGAGCCATGTCCCCCAACAGCTATGGGCTTGCCTGGAAACAGTCAGGAAGTATTCTTACCACTGACACTTAGATGCTCATCTCCCAATGGAGTCAAACCCCGAATAAATTTGTTTTACCCTGTATAAAGCTTATACAGGGCAAACTCATAGATTGTTTGCCTTCTATAACAATGATAGACAGCTGTTTGCCCCCCCCCCAGGTACCAACACGTACTCCAGGTTAACTAATAAGTAAAAAGTGATTTTAATAAAGACAGGAAGTAGGGTTTAAGTGGTTCCAAGTAATAACAGACAGAACAAAGTGAATTACCAAATAAAATAAAATAGAAAATGCAGATCTAACACTAATACAGTAAAAAGCCTCACCCTCAGCTTCTTCAATGAATTTCTTCTTTCAGACTAATCTCCCTATTAGTCTGGGTCCAGGTATCACTCACACCCGCCCTGCAGTCACTGTTCTCTGTTCCAGCTTTCTTCAGATCTCCTTGTAGAGGTGGAGAGGCTGTTCTTTGAACCAGCTGAAAACAAGATGGAGGAGTCTCCCAGGGTTTATATAGACATCCTCTTGCGGGTGGAGACCCCTTCCTCCTTCCTATGCAGAGTCCGGTTGTAAAATGAAGTTTCAGAGCAAAAGGTCCACTCACATGTTTGAGCCAGACTCCATTTGTTACCAGCCAGGCCACATTCCTGGGGAAGCTCGGGTGTGGACGGGCATCTAGGAAGTTCATTGTTAGCTTGATTGATTCTTGACAGGGATTAACTGAGAGTAGTGTTTCCTCAGAGAGCCGCTCAGCTACTTTCCAAAGTCTATTTACAACTAACCAAGCACATAGCCAATATTCATAACTTTGAATACAAAACAGACACATACATACAAATAGGATGAACAGATCCAGCAGATCATTACCTTTACATAGATATGTTATATGGCATATGTAGCAAAACCATATTCCAGTAATGACATACATATTTATATAGGCACCCCCTCATAAAGCCTTATGGGGTACTCCGTCACAACTGGTTCCTTCTCCTTGTTTCTGGATGCTTTTTCAAATCTTCAGACTCCTTCTTGCAACGAAGCTACAGAAGCAGCTTGAAACAAGGAGGTCAGATCATCACTAGTATTGACCCTGCAGATGAGCAACCTCTGAGACCTTGTCTACGCTCAGAAATTGAGAGTACCTTGTATCAATGTATCAAATCGATTCTTTATGTTATTTGATACCATTAAGCTGTTTTCAGATGGCCACACAGTGGTTGCACTGATTTAACTAAGTCAATTTCTACGTCAATTTAATTAAATGGATGCAACTGATATAGACCATTAGTACACAGAACTGGAAAAGAGTCACCCCAATTTTCCAGTCACATCTAGTAATTGTTTACTTTCATACATGAACAATTGCTATCTTCTCTATGGAGGAGATATGCAATCATGAATGGGAAGGAAGTTGTTTTGCATGATCATATATGGGAGGGAGTGACCTGCAAGACAATCTCTCTGCAAAAGTTATGGTCCACACTATGAAAAAGTTTAGCCGTGTGCTTCACAAGATACCAGACCTTAAAACAATCATCAGGATGCTTTCAATATTCCAAGCATCCTGCCGTAGACTGTCCCCTCTCTTCAGCTTTAAAAGTACTTTGATGGCAAGGTTACATGCTATATGGTAGAAACAGAAATAAATTAACTGCCATTTGACTAGTCCACGATTGTTAAAGCTAATATGGGTGAATTTAGAAGAAATTCACCGGGCCATACATCTTTAATGCTATTATCTATTTTTGGTTATAGTTAGGACACTTTATTTAATTGCGAGTTGGGAGTAAAGTGAAACTCTGTCAGTCACCACAAGGCTGCAGCTCCAGCTTCTGTATTTTAAAGAGCAAAATTTAAAAAGAAATGTCCATGTTTATGTGGAAATGGGGGGTGCCACATCAATATGACTTAAAATGTACATAATCTTCTTAAGCTTCAAGTTCTTCTTTTGAACATTAGAGGTTGTGAGGCCAGACCTCAAAGGGTCAGATTCAGAGGTAACATTAATTTTTTTGTTTTTATGTTATAAGTCAGTAAACCAAGACTAGCAGGGAAAAGCAACCAACAGGAGGGTGGAAGAAAGAGCTGCACTCTTACGGCAAATAGGAAACTATGAGCTTCAACTGGGAATTTCCTATGAGTTCTTCTGTTGGGGGAAAAGATTTGCTCCCACCTGGAAGAAAGGGGGGGGGTTACCTCTTATCCACAGATCCCACAAGATACAAGCAGAAAATCCATGGGTGTGATTGTGGCCTGCATTGTGCAGGAGGTCAGACTAGATGATTATAATGGTCCCTTCTGACCTTAGAGTCTATGAGATCTATGTAGCAGCTGGTGTGGTTGGGGGAAAGTAGAACATGCCTCATAGGCAGAGCACTCACTTCCTGCATAACCAAGGATTTGGGTTGGGAAAGGCATACAGAGGAAGAAAGATGTCACATATTTTTAAAGGCAAAACAGCTGGGAGCAAACTGCTGAGCTGAGGGCCAATGCTAGCCCTTAATGCTCTGGGCCACATTGGTGGCATCCAGGTTGTTGTGCACAGAGCCCTCACTCTCAACCCACCGCTGATGACTGTAATCAAACTAGTTCTGATCTAACCTTAATATGTCACTTCCTGATGTCATTGGCCCCCAGGGCACTGTAAATTCACACACTCTTCTCTGCAGCACCATTCCCAAAGGATTTCAGTTCTTCAAAAAGATATAAACCCTGGCACTTCTAACAGTGGTGTACTTTAGGCATTAAATTATGAGGCTTTTGACAATGCTGATAGGAGTACAAGTATCTATAAACTAGAATTCAGATGTACCACTCTGGCAAATCTTTTCTCTGATCCTGCTACACTGCAAGGGCATACTTAGCTTTGCAGAATGGTGTATCAACTCATTCTCCACAATAAAATATTGCTTCAGAGTCTAAAATGTGCCAATAGGTACACACACACTGCAACATCTCATACACTAAAACAAACTAGACTAACACAACATCACCCTAGTAAAAAACTCAAAGGAAAACATCACCCTGTAAGGAAACTCAAAACCCTTTGGGCAAAAGCCTACATAAATAAGCATTCCCTAAAGTTCAACCACCTGAGCTTTGCCAGTGCAATGGGGGAAGGAGACCTCAGAGTTGAAGGTTGTCCATTGAAAAAGTACTGTCCTTATTTGTGAAGAAGGGATTGGCCATGAGAGAGCTCTAGCTAATTTCCACTGCTGGACTGGAGCTTTGGGCAAAGGGTGGTCATTAAGGTACAAACCAGACAAGGATTGATTACAGATTAAACCAAACATTGGGAAAGAAATTGGAAGTTTGTGCCACCAGTGGGGGCGCTTGTGCAGTTTTCTTCATGCAAGAAGCATATCTATGTACGTAAGCAATTGCTTACATAGCTGAATCATAGCACTAGCTGAATCTTCTGAGTGCTCTTCAAGGGGAGCCCATTCTAAAGTCTGATACAATGTATAGCTGATATACTTATTGACGAGAGTGTTATTTGTATCTGATTTCCTAGCTTTGGATTTTTCCATTGCTCCTATTACACAGGTATCATTAATGTTTCACTGGTGCAATTATATTGATCTTAGCTATCAACTAATGTATCATCTTACAACCTTAATCAACATTTGATGAGACCCCCACTGTCAAATCAACCCTTCACTCATCACGCAACATGATTGTCTAATAAGGCTTGCCACAGCAGAAATAGGGCCTATTTTAGTCTTGATGATGGAACGGGATGGGGTGAAAAAGACAGGAGGAGAGAGGAACATAATGAGAAATGAAAGAAACAGCAAAATGAGAAAATGCAGTTCAGATCCTACATTTCAGGAGAATCTAATACTGAGTCTGGAGGGAGAGGAGGAGAAATGAAAAGACCTCAAGGGGATAAGAGAGAAAATAAAATTCAGAGAGCAGAAAAGCTATAGGGCCATATACTTGTCCTCTCAAGTGCCCTTCACGCTGTTGCAGGAGCACAAAAGGTACCTAAAGCTGCTTTATGGCTACAGCTAAGGAGTCCTCCAGTATAGGAGATCATGAGTTAGCTCCTCTGGGTAGATTAAAGTGCTCCAGTGCCACCAAAAGAAGCAAGAAGCCTTGTTAGTGGACAAGAATGGGCTGGAACACGATGTGCTCTGGCAATTCTGGCTAGTAAAGTGGTCCCTTGACAACCATTATTCATCAGGACAAGTTAGACCAGCCTGTGCTGCTCTAAGTTGCCCCAGGGACCGGTTTAGTGCCCAGCAGGTCTCAGAGTCAGAAGGGACATGTGGAAAGAAAGCCTAAAGCCACGTAAAGCCCACTGCCCCATATGCCTCCTCAATGTGGGGCATGATAGAAGTCTGATGGACTTGTATTTGTTATGGGACTATCAAGCAAACCCCAGCATTAGCATTTCAAAAACACATATGAACAAGGACACATCAAACAGCTCAGATTCTGGTTCACAGAAGAGTCTGGATACGGATCCAAAACTTGTCAGAATTACTGGACTCTGTGGCAGCCCCGACCAGGTCCTGTGGCCCTTTTGCTGCTCCACAACCCTTATTTCTCATATTAGGCCTTGCAACAATTACTCCCCAGACACACAATGCTTCCCACCCCCACCTCCCATTGTCAGTATCGGTGGGATGGGGGAGGGTCTATCTTAATACAATCCTTATTAGGCAAAGAGCAGGGCATCACTTCTCTTTCCTTCCACTGTACAGTGGGCCTGGACTCTTCCACCCCTTTTCCAAGAGCACAGATGACTTGTGGATATTCGCTTTGTTTTGTAGGGAGGCAGGACACAATAAACTGATTTAATAACAAAATGCCTGGGCAAGATGGGATTGCGCACAGTGAGTTTTATGTAAAGATATTATATGCCAGCCACCTGTTTGCTCGTAGCTAGTGTGAATCCATAAAGTGATATAATTAGCTTCCACCATCCTTCATGTTGTGTAAAACTGGTTTTCCTCTTCCCTCAGGCAGAAATAAGGGCAGTGTGGGTCCTTTTCACTTCCTTCAGGAAGAAGGAGTGGGCCTGTGTGATAATGGGGGATTTTTCATTCCTGGGGGTATCAGGATGGAGGTGACAGCCTGGCAGAGACTACTGGTGAGGGAAATGTCTGTGTATATAAGGGCATCTCCTCAGTAAACTGCAAGGAAACTAAAGCTATGGGTTTCTTTAAATCTCTTTTACTTAGGCAGAATTAATGGAGTTAATTGTTCCCCAAAACTTGCTTATGGGCTTTGGTTGAGCTTATGTAGCAAAACATTCATGTCAATTTAGAATCTGGGCCCCTTTTATCCAATCTGGCCAAGTTCATCCCGGTTCAGCTAAATGGTGCAGGGGACAAGACGTGAGTAAATACATAACAGGGAACAATCCAACATTGGCACGGAAATAGACAAGGGCTTTTTGCCATTGGTAAATCCTATGATTCTATAATTGATGTGGATGTTCAATAACTAATTATAATATTCAGCAAATGTCTCTGAGCTATTACCTTAATTTGCCATTTTCCCAGGATATTTTCCAATCATGGGCATCTTTACTTTTATGAGCTCACATGACTTCAGCCACCAAAAACTAAAAAACAAGCTCACAGTAACTACTGAACTTTTCATAATTTAGTTGATCATCCAGTTGCACTGTTCAACTTTTGGTATCCAGTAAATTGTTTTTAAACATAAGAACATAAAAAACACCTGATGAACTCCAAAAAGTGCAATTAATATCCTTTAGAGGGGCAGTTAGAGTTGTCCTTCTAACATCTTCCCAGATCATTAGAAATTTCTTGCCAAATTTAAAAGATTTTAGGGGGAAATTCCCCTGGGCACTCTCTGCATGAACAGTTTATACACATGACATTTTAAGGACAAGATTATCAAAAGTGACTAGCAATTGTGGGTGCTTCAATTTTGGGGACTCAGCTTGAGACTCATTAAAGATTTTCAGAAAGTTCTGAACACCCATTGTCCGAAATACTGGATTCCTTTCAGGTGTCTCAGCTAGGCAACCAAAAATTGAAGCACTTAAAATCATCAGTTACTTGTGAAAAATGTGCCCCTTCATCATAGCACATACATATGAATTATTTGCGTGTGTATAGTCTTACCTAGAAATGAAAGGAAATTGTGATAATGTTTCATAATTGCTAATGTAGAATCAGTCAAGGTGGGTTATTCATAGCACAACAAACAAGTGGCATGGGTTCTATTAGCTTATGACTTCTGACCTCTCAGAACAACAATCTTTCATACCAGACAAAGGGCAAACTGATATATATGCCTGGCATTTCACAAACATGGTTAAGGTTTGAAGAATGAAAGGACATGGAGCAAGTCTGGCACTTGTCAACATACTAATTCTAAACTACATTTCAAAGCAAAATATAATCGAATGACTGGGCTTCCTGAAGAAATGCAGTAGAATTGGAATTATGTGCTATAAACTAATTTTCACTATAGTCGTTTAAGTTGAAACATCAGCAAAATGTAATTTCCAGTAATTATTTCTAGCACCAGACAAGTACCATTGTTCCTCACCAGGAGACTGAAAAGAATATAATGTGAATATGTGGAATTCTCTGCTAAAATAAACAGTACTAAAATAAACAGTTGCACAGTATGTAGTCAGCTACAGAGGAGAATTGTTTCAGTGAATACCAAACATAACAGGACTTTGACATACAATATTCCAACAGTAACTTACATAACCCTTGATCAAAGAGCTATAGAATAAAGCAAAGAACCAAAGTGATTAAATCTTGCTCTTAGAAAAGGAAATGGACACTCAGGGTCAAATCCTGCACCAGTTGAAGTCAATGAAGTGATTATTCCTTTCTAGTGATGCTGGAGGCATAAGCAACAGCAAAGGGAGCACAGAAGAAGCAGAGTGGGAGAGGTGCCTTAAGGAATGGTGCAGTGGACAAATTCCAACGGGTGTGCCAGGGAGTTTCATGAGGGATTGTCTCAGAAAGACAGTTTAAAGCATTTGTTTCATAGTTGTATGTTCTTACTTAATTGTAACACAAATACAAACCAAGATGTAAGTGCTGTACGCTGTCTGGCTTGCTTAGGAAGAGGCTCTACCAAAATAATTTTATTTGCCTGATACGACATCCAAGACATACAGTACTCATCTTTAAAGTCTCATAAAGCAACAACGTATAGTTATGCAGAACCACTGGCAAGCTTAGCTGAACCACAGCAATGAGCATAGCAAAATGATGCTTATACTTGAACATTGTGTTTTCCACGGTTAAAACAGCAAGTTAGTTAAAGTTCACAGCTCACCAGTCAAGCAGTAAAATGTCATTATCTCAATTTTACAGATACAGGAGTTGCAGCAGCTCCAGAACAGGGGCACAACAAGTATGTGAAGGGAAGGAGGAGACATGCCCAGAACATACCTTGCTTTGACTATTCTGGACTCCCAGGTGGGAGACAAACTGGACAGCAAAAGTTAGAGCAACCCTCAGGGCTACATCAACACCACCCTATACTGAAAACCTATCGACAGCTATGCCTACCTTCATGCCACCAGCTTCCATCCCGGGCACACCACATGATCCATTGTCTACAGCCAAGCACTGAGGTACAATCATATTTGCTCCAACCCCTCAGACAGAGACCAACACCTACAAGATCTCCACCAAGCTTTCTCAAAACTACAATACCCGCACAAGGAAATAAGGACACAGATCAACAGAGCCAGACGTGTACCCAGAAGCCTGCTGCTGCAAGACAAGCCCAAGAAAGAAAACAACAGAACACCACTGGCCATCACCTACAGTCCTCAGTTAAAGCCTCTCCAACGCACCATCAGGGATCTATAACCCATCCTGGACAACAATCCCTCACTTTCACAGGCCTTGGGAGACAGACCAGTCCTGGCCTACAGACAACCCTCCAACCTCAAGCATATTCTCACCAGCAACAGCACACTGCGCCATAATAACTGTAACTCAGGAACCAATCCATGCAACAAACCTCGATGCCAACTCTGCCCACACATCAACACCAGCAACACCATCACAGGACCAAACCAGATCAGCCACACCATTACTGGTTCATTCACCTGCACATCTTCCAATGTGATATACGCCATCATGTGCCAGCAATGTCCCTCTGCTATGTACATCGGCCAAACTGGACAGTCCCTACGAAAAAGGATAAATGGACACAAATCAGATATCAGGAATGGCAATATACAAAAACCTGTAGGAGAGCACTTCAACCTCGCTGGACACACTATAGAAGATTTAAAGGTCAGCATTTTACAGCAAAAAAACTTCAAGTCCAGACTACAAAGAGAGACTGCAGAGCTGCAATTCATTTGCAAATTTGATACTATCAATCAAGGATTGAACAAAGATTACGAGTGGCTAGCTAACTACAAAAGCAGCGTCTCTTCTCTCGCTATTCACACCTCCAATTCAGCTGCTAGAGGAACATCTCACCCTTCCTGATTAGAGATAACAAGCTGGTTCAGCCTCATTGGACTAACCCTGTTATCTCCCACCTGGTTCTTGCCTACCTATTTATACCTGCCCCTGGATACTTCCACGGCATGCATCCGACGAAGTGGGTACTAGCCCACGAAAGCTTATGCTCTAAAACTTTAGTTAGTCTTTAAGGTGCCACAGGACTCTTTGTCACCTCAGGGCTAGTTTAGCTTACAGCAGTGACAGCTGCATTCCTTGGCCAGCTCCAGGATCTAAACAGTCCAAAGGTGGTACCCAGCTCAGAATTCAAACACCTTAGAAAAGAGCTGCCATTTTATCTAACTCTGACCAAACTCAATGAATTTTTCTCAGCATGTGCCTTTGCTGAGTAACAAAAAAATAGAAACTTCTCAATATGCATCTTTGCAAGGTAACAAAATGATGTCTTGTGCAACATACTCATCATTACATCAGAAAGCTCGTAAGAAAAAAAAAATTGTAGCAGCATATGCCAGTTTTTTAAAGACTTGGATGTTATTTGGTTATCATTTTTCCACACACCCTAGAT
Source organism: Dermatemys mawii (assembly GCA_007922305.1). Taxonomy (NCBI): domain Eukaryota; kingdom Metazoa; phylum Chordata; order Testudines; family Dermatemydidae; genus Dermatemys; species Dermatemys mawii. Next base: position 6,095,508 of record ML677371.1, on the reverse strand, counting down.
TAACTGTGGCAGTAAAGAACAAAATTAGAACTACCACTGATCAAGTAGACTTGAACTAAACTGCAGGTTGTCACCTCACTACACTTTGGGGGTGTATGGAATATAAATCTGGATTTGAATTGCATATTTAGTCCATATATCTGTAATAGGCTGAGCCATAATACTGTGTCCAAATATCCCTGAATTTCAGGATTGTTGTGTCTAGAGCTATGTAAGCTTTTTCCTATCTACTGTATGCTTACATGTAGAGGAGTCTTTTTACCTGCCACGGGGTAGCTGTGTTTACTGTTTTTTGCCTCAGGCCTGTGTCTATCAGTGCTCCAATTCAACAAGCACAAGAGACACACCCATATTTAGGGATAGAAAGAATTGACATCACAGTGGATAGATCAAGTACATCACATTGAACAGAGTTATATCAAGGATTTGAATCTGGCCCAATATGCCTCTACAAATATGTACGTCAATATTTCACTTGCCAAATCAATGTTGTTCCAGTTATCACCGAGACACCATGGCCTATATTTTCAGAATGGTGTCTGCATATTTACACCTCAGTTGTGGTCATAGTGCTTGAAAATACTGGGCCACATTCCGCTCTTATTGATATTGGTTCAAACTTCATATAAGTCCATTGAAATCTGTATAAACTGAGATCAGACTCTGATTTAACCAGTTAAGTGGTTAGCCTCATTACACTTGCTTTCATGAGTGAATCTATCCATTTTAGGTTCAATCTGCCAAGGTGCTGAGCATTTTGGCCCCCATCCATCAAAGCACTTAAGCACACAAGTAGTTCCATTGAAATCAAGTTAAACCTATGCTTAAATACTTTGCAGGATTGGGGCTAGAGTACTCAGTATTTTGCAGGATCGAGACCTTTATGAAGGACAATTTCACTGGGAACATTGCCATATGTCTGCATATAATATGATCAAGGAACTAATACCACACTTCTTAGCCAGGCCCTGTATCAGCAAAACTCATTTAATTCCCTGAGTGGGGTGGTTTTCCCTCCTTTTACTGTTGAGAGTACTGTTGAATGGCTACTTTGATTGCTATAGCACAGATGCTATATATGGTGTTAACAACTGCTTTTTGTTTCGTATTGTGTAGCCTATGGGCATAGTCTTTCCTGCTTCTATAGGCATAGCTGCTACTGACACATGGGATCTCTTCACTGGTTCCAGGGCACATTAGATCCATTAGTGTGCCTGCAGATGCTGTCCTGCAGTGATATTCTTGTAATGCAGACCTACAGTCTCATAATTTTATTATCCTTGGGAAATGAAATGAAATTGAATTAAAAAAGGGGAAAAATCAATACAGAGACTGTTGTGGACTTTCTCTTAAATTTACTTTGGAGATAGTTATCAATGTCTGAATGTTCTAATTGTTGTCTGTGACCTCACATGAATATTGCCTAGAATAAATGCAAAGTGTGGAACAACTTCAATAAAGTTCATAGACAATACAATGCAGTAAGTTTAGGCACAGCAAGTTTTCTACATGCTTGATTTTGAGGGGCCCTTGAGTAAGTGTGCAAGGGTGGGGCAGATGTCAGAAATTCACTGTACCTATGCTCCAGGTGTGTACATTGCCTGAAAAGAGGAGGGGATAGGCACTTCTCCCCTTCTTGGTGTTGGGATTCCCTCTGAGACCTTTTCCACTAGGCTAATCCAGAACACCTTGTTTAGTTTTAGGAGAACACTTCATCCAGCTCTCTGGGATCCAGAAACTCAATTTAATTTCAGCTTATTACTTAGTTTACTCTATTAGGCACGTAAACTCTCTGTGCTCATGCTGGCCATGTCCAGACACAGAGGTTTAGGTACAGGGTGATACCACAATTCCAAATCAGGTGATCCATATACGTTCATATATGTTTTTCCTGGTACTGATACTTTTTAAAAACTAATTGGTTTGGACATTGTACAGATTATGTAAGCACCAAAATTGCTTTGCAGATCATATAAGGACCAATCGTTGATGTCCTCATGACCTTATCTAGATTTCAAGCTTATCAGTTCAGGGTGTTCCCACTTATTTCATCTAGTCTGCAGCCTGTCACACCCTTATTTACAATTTATCCTTGCACTCAAATCAAGATTCCTGTCACACCCTTGTTTACAGTTTAACTTTGCACTCAAATCAAGCTATCTGCAAGTTTACTCATGCCCAGCAAGATCTATGCCTACACTTGGGCCACCTCTATAGTACAAAATGAAGTCGACCAAACTTACATTTGCATACCTCCACTGCAGTTACTAAATCACTTGTGCGTGTACACACTTGCCTCCTTGTGTCGCCGGTGCGTGTCCTCACCAGGAGCGCTTGTGTTAGTTGTATTGTCAGTGTGGGGCATTTTGAGATGGCTCCTGAAAGCCAATAACCGTTGATATAAGCAACACAGTGTCTACACTGACACTGTGTTGACCTAACTACATGAACCAGGACTCTGTGCTGCTTGGGAGATAATGTTACTAAAGCAGAGTAGAGAAGCGCTTATGCCAGAAGGAGCCAAATTTATGTGAAGACCCTTCCACAGCTAGCTCATCACAAGGCAGCTTACACTGACCTGACCATGTAGTGTAGACCAGGCCTTGGTACCAGCAGATGTGCTCCTCTCCTGCCTTCCAATATTTGCTTTGTGGTGGTGCAGCGCTGAACCACTCCTCACACAGTGCTTTGCCTGACAGTCACAATACCGCTCTTAACAATATGCTATGGCAGTATATAATCTGTGTGTGCCCCAGACTGGGATACTGTAGTGGTGTTAAGAATCAGAGGGGTAGCCGTGTTAGTCTGGAATTGCAGAAGTGACAGAGAGTCCTGTGGCACCTTAAAGACTAACCAAAGTATTAGAGCATAAGCTTTCGTGGGCTAATACCCACTTTGTCGGATGCGAAGTGGGTATTAGCCCACGAAAGCTTATGCTCTAATACTTTGGTCAGTCTTTAAGGTGCCACAGGACTCTTAGTCACTTTAGCTGTCTGGTTAAAGTCCGTGGAACTCCTTGCAGAATAATGTGCTAGCCCACACAAGTAAGGATATCCCTCTGTTTCGTAACATTTTAAGACCCAATCCAAAAGCACTTACACATATCAGTAACTTCACTCATGAGCATAATTTCATTGGTCTCAATGGGACTACCCACACAAGTAAGGTAATTCACCTCCATAAGAATTTGCTGGATCATGTCCTTAAACTATGAGCAATTTGGGGCAGGGACTATCTCTTAAGTTTTGGTGCATAACCATGTACACTGCCACCACTTAATAAATAGCACCAATGATGATAACCATCAGCTATGTAGTTAAGAAGAGGAAGACAAAAAGCATCCTTCTTTCCTATCCCCATGCTCTGTAAAACATGGAGTGAATACATATGTTTAAAAATGAAGATGAAGTTGAATCTGCACAAATATTCTCATAACTTGATGGGACTGAAAACTACAGGAGAGGTACACAAAAGAACAGCAGAATAACTAACCTTCTATTGTGTAGATTTTTAGAAATATTAGATTAGTGCCATGACTTATAATGCAGTGCACCTTGAGGGTGGGTGTAAATATTGGGAAATTTTGCATGCAACTAGGGATGTACTTCACTGCCTCCAACTGGCCACCTCCCTCCTGATTTTCAAAATGATATTGATATACATACAATCAGAAAAGACTACAGTTTCACAGGATTTTGTCATGAGGCTACCAGAAGCACAAGAAAAAGGCGATATAGAGAAAATTAAACTGGCCTGGTTTTGTTCTAGACTGCTGAGTCATGGGAGAGATCCTGCTAAGTAGAACACCTTGCCACACAACCAGGCTTCTCAATTTGCATACAAATCTAAAAGTTTGTCAGAGGGGGGTGATGGATGGCAGGAGTGAGATCACTTGATCATTAGCTGTTAGGTTCACTCACTCTGGGGCACCTGGCATTGGCCACTCTCAGTAGACAGGATACTGGGCTGGATGAACCTTTGGTCTGACCCAGTATGGCCGTTCTTATGACCCAGGGCGTCCCTCAGTGCCAACTTGCAGAGAGAACACCATACCATAACTCATATCAGGCCTGACACACTCATTGCTCCAACATACTGTTGTCAAAATCTGTAGCTAAAAGGTGTCATGTATCATATGCAAACTGGTAACAAGCCAGTCATTAATATTATTGTGTGATATATGTACAGGTAGTGTATAAAAAATTACAGATGTATGAAGGAAACATGTTCTTAAAAGGTGTTTTTCAAGCAGTGCATAAGCCAGGCCTGTCCCAGACAAGGCAAAATTGTTTTGCCCGTTTTTCTGTATCTCCAATGTAAATTGAGCCAGATAACACCTCAGTGGCCAATGAAAAATACATCTACATAGAAGGCAACCAAAACCATCAAGGTAAATGAATCAGGTTGGCAAAGATTGCTTAATGATCACAATGGGGGATGGAGCCTGCACTTCCTGGCTATTGAAACAGAGACAATCGACTGGGAAATATAAGCAAAGGCAAAAAACCATTTTGGCATCCCTCACTTAGGGGACAAAGGAGAAGTAGCACCCTTTGAGCTCATGAAAAATGGATTATCTTGGCCTGAAAACCAAGAGTAGTTGGAGCTGGCTATAGAGGTAAAACCTGCCTAGACAAAAATTGTAACTTGCTGTAAGTTGAGTTTTAGTCACTAGAAAGCGTATTTTTACTTGTAACTGTATCTGTGTCTTCCAGCCTTGCTTATTATCACTTAAACATCTGTTCTTTATTAATAAACTTATTTGTGTTTTATTACAAAAAAATCTCAGTGCTGTGTATTAAGTTCAAGGGTAAAGTCCCCAGCTAATCTGACAGGCTGGCGAGGGCACTGTCTCTTTGGGGGCAACAAACTTAACAACTTCTGGGAGAGTCCAATGAGAGGGACTACAGGGAAGATGGTTTTGGGGAGACTGGGGGCTGGAATGGCTGCTTGTTTCACCCTACAAGGAATAACCAGAGTGGTGGAAGCCAAGGTCATTGTGTTGTGAGCAGGCTGCTCATGTCATTGCTCTGAGCCAAAGCTGCACAGAAACACTCAGGGCTACAGGGCAGGCAGTGAAACAACCCCTACCAATCTGGGTGAACCCTCAAAGTGTCACAGTTCTCCATACATGTGTCACTATGGATGCAAGAATCCAATACAGCTTTCCCTCACAGAGCAATATCTGTGCAAAGTGCTTTTCTTGCCTTTTAAGTAATACATTATTAAACTTCTCACAACCTGTGTACGATAACACGTAATTGTCAGAACTAATAAATACTCAAAAACCAAGCAAAGCATCAACCAGCACAGCATATCTTACATATCTTTCAACACAAAAGGTGGAAAATAAACCCTATCAGAAAAGGAAACACAGCAGATCTAATCATACCACCATCTTATAACCATTCTTTGGGCTCAAGATTGCAATAGTATTGGTCAGAAAGGGAGTAAGAATTATGAGTAGGTCTCAATTTCAAAATCCCAGTACTTTCGATATCCATGTTTCAGACATACTAAAATGCATAAGATACTTTGGGTTTTGACATAAATCTTGTCCTTCCTTAACTTGAATAAAGGAGGGGTGCAGTAACTAGAACAGTTATCTTAGACTGTAATAAACAGGTTTCCAAGCACCACTATACCTAAGGACCTACCAAATTCATGGCCAGGAAAAACGCATCATGGACAATGAAATCTTTTGTGTGCTTTTACCCTATGTTACGCACATTTCACGGGGGAGACCAGCATTTCTCAAACTGGGGCTCCTGACCCAAAATGCGTTTGCGGGGCAGGGGGTGGGGTCACAAGTTATTTTAGGGGGGTCGCGGTATTGCCACACTTACTTTTGTGCTGCCTTCTGAGGTGGGCAGCTGGAGAGCAGTGGCTGTTGGCTGGGCACACAGCTCAGAAGGCAGTGCCCCACCAGCAGCAGTACAAAATTAAGGGTGGCAGTACCATACCATGCCACCCTTGCTTCTGCCCTGCTTTCAGAGGTGGGTGGCCGAAGAGTGGCGGCTGCTGACTGAGGGACTAAATCTGCAGGCAGCAGCGCAGAAATTTTAATCACACTGTTAAACAACAGAATATCAATTGAAATGCATTATCTATTTTGGATGTTTTTCTACATTTTCAAACATATTTATTTAAATTAGAACACAGTGTACACTGCTCGCTTTATATTACTTTATTACAAATATTTTCACTTTAAAATGATAAACAAAAGAAAGTATTTTTCAATTCACCTCATACAAGTACTGTAGTAAAATCTCTTGATCATGAAAGTGCAACTTACAAATATAGGGTTTTTTTGTTACATAACTGCACTCAAAAACAAAACAATGTAAAGCTTTAGAGCCTACAAGTTCACTCAGTCCTACTTCTTGTTCAGCCAATTGTTAAGACAAACAAGTTTGTTTACCTTAAGGGAGATAATGCTGCCCACTTCTTCATTACAATGTCACTTGAATGTGAGAACAGGCATTTGCATGACACTGTTGTAGCTGGTGTTGAAAGACATTTATGTGCCAGATGCACTAAAGATTCATATACCTCTTTATGCTTTGGCCATCATTCCAGAGGACGTGTTTCCATTTTTTAAAAAAAATGTGTTAATTAAATTTGTGACTGAAATCCTTGGGAGAGTGGTGGGTGGGGGTGGGGGAAGAATTGTTTGTCTCCTGCTCTATTTTACCTGCATTCTGACATATATTTCGTATTATAGCAGTCTCCGAGGGTGACCCAGCACATGTTGTTTACCTGAAGAACACTTTCACTTCAGATTTAACAAATGCAAAGAAGGAACAAACGTGAGATTTCTGAAGATAGCTACAGCACTCCACACAAAGTTCAAGAATCTGAAGTGCCTTCCAAAATCTGAGAGGGATGAGCTGTGGAGCAAGCTTTCAGAAGTCTTAAAAGAGCAACACTCAGATGTGGAAACTACAGAATCTGAACCACCAAAAAAGAAAATCCACCTTCTGCTGGTGGCATCTGACTCAGGTGATGTAAATGAACATGCGTCAGTCTGCACTGCTTTGGATCATTATTGAGCAGAACCCGTCATCAGCATGAACATATGTCCCCTCGTATGGTGGTTGAAGCATCAAATGACATATGAATCTTTAGCACATCTGGCATGTAAATATCTTGCAAAGGTGACTACAACAGTGCCATGCAAACACCTGTTCTCACTTTCAGGTGACATTGTAAACATGAAGCAGGCAGCATCATCTCCTGCAAATTGTAACCAAACTTGTTTGACTGAGCGATTGACTGAACAAGAAGTAGGACTGATGGGACTTGTAGGATCTAAAGTTTTACACTGCTTTATTTTTGAATGCGGGGGTGGAGATTGTACAAAATTCTACATTTGCAAGTTCAGCTTTCATGATAAAGAGATTGCCCTACAGAACTTGTATTAGGTGAATTGAAAAATACTATTTCCTTTGTGTTTTACATTTCAAATATTTGTAATAAAAATAAACAAAGTGAGCACTGTATACTTCGTAGTTTGTGTTGTAATTGAAATCAATATATTGGAAAATGTAGAAAACATCAAAAAATATTTAAATAAATTGTATCCTATTATTAACAGCATGATTAATCGCACTATTAATCAATATTAATTTTTTAATTGCTTGACAGCCCTAGCATTCTCATACTAAGAATAGCAAAAGCACCAGCAGCACAATCTACTGTTTGCTCCGACCCCTTCTGAATACTAAAGAACACCTGAGTAGTCTAGACCCTGTCTCATTAGAAGTGACAAAGAGTCCTGTGGCACCTTAAAGACTAACTAAAGTAGTAGAGCATAAGCTTTTGTGGGCTAATACCCACTTCGTCGGATGCATGCAGTGGAAGAATCCCTGCATGGGATTCTTCCACTGCATGCATCCGAT